>MU377007.1:0-147467 GCA_022495195.1 Xylaria digitata
ATATACTAAGTATTAGTTTATAGGACTTATATTGGTAGAGTTATTTAAAAGCGCACGGACGTTTTTTGTATGTATTTCGGGGTGGCCAATCCAATTGGGTGGCCAATCCAAGTGGGGGATACGTTATAATATTATATTATAAATATTAACTATGTTACTGTTAACAAAAAGTATTATAATTAATTTTATAAATAATAGCAGTAGCTTTAGTACTTAAAATTAAGTTTAAATTTATAGTTTAACTAGCTAGAATTATTTAATTTTTATTGCTTTTATGTAGCATTATGTTGTTGTAAAAAAAACGTAGGTTTAAAATAAAAATTATGCTGGTCAAGTTTAGTGTAGCGCTCGCTTGTCTGTAGTGCTCGCTTATTAATTACGTTATAATTAAGACTCCATAATATCAATTTCGTTAAACAATCTATAGGCATTTCTTTGCTAGGAGCAACATTTAGGGAATTCTAGTACTGAAGGGGAAAAAAATGAGCGCAACAAGCTTGCATCTCTATGATCGAGTGTAAGGAATAGGCTGCAGTTCCATAGTCGGCTTGGAAGATTCATCACCATCGGTTATATCCCCGGCCGCCGGGGCCGGAGCCCACTTGGCCGCATCACCGAGACGATCAGCCGTCAAGCCAGCCCTGCCGGGATTCTTCATGCCAGCTTCAAGCTGGCGTTGGTAAGATACATTCCTAAGGCGTTCGTGTTCGGCTGGTGTGAGGCGAAGCTATTGATACGTTAGCAAGGCTCTTGTAACATCTAGTCAGATTGGGGAAATCAATGACTTACGTATAACTCGGCGGCAAAAATGTGAAGAGCGATAGCTAGAGCCGCAACAGGGCCGAAGACGATGTTGAATGCGGAGCCGACTTCCATGGCGTTATCTCCATTGAAATTCACCTTGACGATAGCATGTTGATCTGGGTTTTCGCCGGAGAAGAAGGATGCACATTCCGGATAAAAAGACAAGGTAGCATTTTGGCCCTCGAGAGCATAGTTGATCTTGTCGCAGGGCTGGGGGTAGTAGTAGCCACCGAAGGCCGAGACAACCAGCGCACCGATTATCAAGCCGATACGAAGCGTGATGATAGTACCTCCCTTTGTTCATCTGAGGTCAGTATGCGACGTGCGCCCAAATTTCCCTACGAACACTTACAGAAGCCCAAGCGCGAATCATCCATGCCCTGTGTTGTTCGATCTGTAGTCGCTTGACATTGATGATCGCTATGACCAATGAGCCCACGAAAATTATGGCTAGCAAGCCGACGAGAAGTTGCACATCGATTCCACCTCCCGCCGAACGTCGCGCTATTATAAGCGCGCCCGCCGTTCCCGCGAAGGACAGGAGCACCACAACGTATCCGTTGATTCGATGAAAGATAATGGCTTTATGTCGAATAAAAGGGACGAATTGGAAACATGCGAGTATGGTACCGGGCACTATTGTAGCAAGGTGTAGAATAATGCCGATCTGGTAACGCCCCGGTTGAGTGTAGTAAAAACATTCTCCTGGTAGTGCACCCTCTCTCCCATCTTTACTGCAAAACACACCCCAGAAGTCTAGATATAGAGCTGCAACAATTGAAATCAGTAACGGTTATTTTAGGCAGAACTTGTGTGCATTTCAGGAAGCGAGAAACCCTCAGTGCGTACTTCTAACTCTGTGAAGAGCTTTTATATGGACATTAAGGGACCAAAAGAAGCGTAAAACGACCTTAGGATCAACTTACTCCGGGAGAGACCGAACCCGAACAGCGCACCAACAAAGATGAACCACAGGACAAAGTTATAGCCTTTTGCGAACCCGATTGGGTTGTAGACTTTTCGAACACTAGCTACAAAAGCATTCGCGGGTGGTCTAGTCGAGGTCACCATTTTGAAGAGATATCTCAAGACCGAGGCAATTTCGTGAAGGGCTTTTTGGTGCTTAGAAATGTAGAATCTTTTGATAGTGAGAAGATAGAATAAAGACGCAGCGGATTTAGTAAATGTGGAATATTGATTGGAGTGACTATAAAGGGAGCTGATGGTTTAATGTACATTCTATGATTTTTATCTATCTGTGAGCTACATATATATACTACACGACGATACTAACATCTATTATCCATCTCGCTTTGTTTTCGCATTCTCTTCGGCGTGTCATCCACGATGGCTGAGGTGCGAATACCTGACTGACTGTGGTGGTGGTTTAGTCGAGAGTGGAAGTATTGAATTCGCATTCTCATTCCGAAACTAAACATGGGTGTTAAGAGAATGCGAGCTTGAAAGCTCCCCCCGATATTTTACCGAGCAGATAAGCCTCAATGCCAAGTCTATTTTCCCCAGCTATATACTATAATAAGACGCTGAAGAAGTCTTAGTTCTTCTCCACCCAAACTCGGCGGATTTTCTATCCGACCCTAGTTGGTCAACCGCATCACATCACATTGCATAATACAGGCAAGCGAAGGACTCCGCCTCAGCCTGCTTTACTACGGAAACTAGTCGTCTAGTGCTAAAGCGCCTGAAGCTAGCTAGACATGAGTATGATAGATTGAATTTGTTGTACAATAATCCGGACATGGAGGGATACTATCCGAAGGAAAATGATTGTCGTAGAGGAACTAGAAGAAAGATAGAAAACGCTAGTGATGATATACTAGTCGACGGATTTCTATACGGACGGTGTATGTACTTCTTCCAGACGGTGAACCCCTAAAATTAGCTAAGATTACCGAAGGACGATTCCTTATTGCTCAGCCTATGTGGATACATGTGCATACTTACTGTAGATACCTACTGTAGTGTATGTACGCCGCTTCCACGTATAGTAGTAGTAAAACTCACGTTCGCAGAAAGTAAGTAAATTCCTTAGACAGAACCGAGCAAATAACAAAGGTGATTGTCACGTCGCCTCTTACGATATTATACATAAGGCACAATGGTGTCTTCTAGGTAGCTATCTAATTGTAATGGTGTAGGGTCCGGGCCATTGTTTACTTATGGCCGCCAGCCCTCATTTTTACTCCCGCACGGCGTAACCCGGCAATGATCTCTAGTCACACTTCTTTACGCTAAGTGGAGGCAATTACAGTCGCGGAAAATCAGCAGCGCAAAGAATTCTGAAAAACTTCTTAAAATCCTCTTTTGCCAAGTGACTCAATGATCTATTTTCCATTTCTTGTTGCAAAAGCGAACATGATCTTTTCTGTTTCGGTTATGACTAGTATGTGTGTGTCGTCTTTCGGGAGTGTTGCGAATTGCCCCGCTTCCAGGCTTTATTGCGTCGACTTGCTTACGTCTAATAGGTATTGCTTGTGTTGGAACTTTTGATTGGGTTGAAGGTGTGAATAGGAATAGCCACCTAGGTCAAATAGGGGTCGGTGTGTCAAGTCATTTCGATATTAGTACCCAGATTTTCTACTCTCTTCACACATTCTAGCTAACTACTTACTGACGGGTCAGCGGAGATCACAACTCGCGACTAGGCTTCTCTAGTCCAGTATCAACAGATGACTTTTGGCGCCATACCGTGGAAATCTCTTACGGCAAAAGAATATACTACTAGGGTATTGAGCTCCCGATACCTGCGGTCTCTAGTCGGTCCCAGCTCTCTTCCTCAACTTAGAACCAGGTGATCACAGTGGACCGGTTCGATACACCCTTCTGAATCTGCCATGTCTCGGGATGTCTAGCCTGAAGTCTCCGGTCTAAGAGATTAAATAGTAGGCATCAGGCAGAATGTAACAATAGTTATGGGTAGCTGCATAGCTAGTGTACGGCGGCCAAATAGCACGGACTAATAACCAGAAGAATATAATGCTGGGGCAGAATCCTCAGTCCCCTATACCTGCTAAATAATGGAATATTGAGATATAGGTACCTAATCCGTTCCAATCAGAAGTTCTTAGATGGAACTATGTGTGGGAGTGCGGCCAGAAAAGAAAAGCGTAGGTGGGAACTGTGTTGTCGGCTTCTTGGGGGCGCCAACACAATTATCAGCTCAACCGATTTCGGTGGCTTCGGTGACTGGCACAGCCCATGTATGCTACGTGTCCATGCACGTGCCGTCATGTCGGCGTGCAGCAGTTCGCCTACTGTAAGTCGGTTTGGAATGACATCTCATCTAATATCTATCTATACAGGCCGGAACCGTTGAATTGAGAGAAATTCGGGTTCATTTTGTTGTGGGAATGATAGAAGCTTTTTGTACTTTGTGAACTCAGGAATTACAATCGGGAAAGCTACAGTCAATGTCAACCAACGTTTCGAGTATATAGTGAGCATATAATTCACCTAGAATGCGACTCTGACATACAGACCAGGTAAGGTAGCAGTCGCTTTCCTTCGGACTACTTTGCCTGTTATTTTATCTGGTCATTCCTAAGTGATCACCGAGATCGGGTTTATTGATACCTACAATACCCCTCACTTGTTGTTTTATATACATAAGCAGAGCCCTACAGCCTGCTTCTCTCTCCGTTCTTCGTTTCCTTTTCTTTCACTTTCTGGTTGTTCACAGTCGTGGGGGATCGTGTCAGCATCTAGTGTCACCAGTGTTTGCCTTCCGAGCCCTTAGACCCTTCAGCCATCCCTCGGTAGTATCGGGCAGCCTAATGTGGTCCTCAAATAAATTTAGCCCTAAAATGCAACCCAATTCCAGCAGGCCGCGAAGCGCGCTCACGGGTCGGAGCAAGGCTGGATTTAATTCGGCTTCGATTCCGTCGAAGGAGTCCAATTCTAGTCGTAACTCATCCGACTATAGCATCGGAAACCACTTCATCAATTTGATTAATGCAGTCATCCGGAAGAAGGCGGCTGTGACGACAGACCTCGTCAATGTTGAAGATACCCCCCTCAACTCCCAATCGACGGAACATATTGGGGAGAACCCTGATACCCTGAATAATACCACTAAGCCTAACACCGCCAGACTTCCTACTCAGCCTGAGCTTATCGAACTCTCGACTAAGCCTGAGCCAGTCGAGCTTTCTACTGGGTGCGAGCCTGTTACCGCTCCACGTAGGCCATCTCAGGGCGTCCCAAGTCCCCCCGGCGGATTTGGTGGGGTTTCCCCATCGTGGTGGTCCCATACCAACGGATCTGACGGCAGAGAGAACGGCGGAATTACCCCCCGCCATAGAAGTAACGGCCAGCCCGCCCTTAGGCCACAGTTGGCTCAAGACGGGCATTTCGCGCCTCACATGGATTACCACGACCCATACTTCCATTCTGCTGGGCCGCCCGCTGGGCTTATTAATAATACCCAGCGAAGCCGCGGAGCACAAGTCATAGGAATCGATGTCAGGTCAGATTACCACGGCCTATATGATGCACGCCGGGAAACTGCCAACTTCAACGCACAGGGTAATTCGCATAAAGGCATTGGTACCCAGGTCATTGGCCAGCGCGTACAAGCAGGTGCCCTTCCCATGCAATTCTCTGGCATGTATACCGATAACATAAACTTCGATGGCATGATTGCTAGCGATAGAAACCCAGCCGGCATGAGTGCTAGAAACTGGGGCTTGCCTCCGGATGATCAGGTTGTTGGGATTCTATTTGGAGGCGAATCATAAGGGAACAAAGGTCATCAAAAGACGGTCGGTCCGTGTTTAGTTTACCTATCTTGTTCTGGTGTGCTACAGAACTTTTGGAAAACGAGGGCCTGGGTTTCCGGTTATGGTTTTGTAATTAATGATACGCATGGATGATAAAGATTCGGGAAGAGTTTCAGGTGGCTTTCCTACACAGAAATCAGTTGGATATTTGCTTACCATATTTATAGTTTCAGAGCAACAAAATCCAGCTATAGGAGCAATTCTTGGGAGAATCGTCATGTGAGCACCTTAGGAAGCAAGGTATGGGCACATCACGAATACCCATGTCCGTGTGAGAATATAGTAATTCGTTCGTGGGTGCTCTCTACTAATAATGTATAGACTCTAGGTTTATTGTGGTACCATGGCAAATGCCAAGCCCTGTACATACCATATGTTGAGACATTTACAAGTTCTAAAGTTCCAACTTCGGTGAAGAAGATGACTGAGGCTGACCTGACCCAGAGCCGCAAAATGACGATTATATTCCTGTACGAGCTGACTAGTTATAAGCGGCTCACGCCACTCGGAATATGTGTGGAACAGGACCCCCATTCAAATATACTTGACCACGTCAGTATTGCTTCGCTGGTGGTACACAATGCACCAATCACAGCGGGATAATTTTTTTCCTACAGCGCAGTTTCATAACAACAGTAATTACGGCGGGGACCAGATTCTTGGGCTTAAATTTTCCGGTGGTATACACTGTTGGTTCGGAACCCGCCTGACTGCAGTGACGATTGCAGTAACGATTGTGGCCCTGCTGGTCCTCGCCCTCGGCTTGGTGTTGGGTCTCGTATTATGTGGCCTAGTATAGCCTCCCAATAGTCCGGAGCCCTCGGTTAGTTAAGTACCTATGGCGACCTCCATACACGATCTGACCAAATGTTCTATTAAGCTGACATCACAAGGCATATTTCCATGGGATACCCCCAAAACAACCCCTCCCTCCAAAAGGGTCCATACAGGGCGGGGTATCCGGGCCGGGATGCACACTCGCTTGCCTTATGCCCTGCACAAGTTCATCGTTTCATAGGCTGCAAGGTAGAATCAAATTCTCTTCATGTGCAGCTAGCCAACTCAGTTTTGACGACAAAGCGCAAGTCATCTATTACACCCTTAATACGAAAACGTATTTGCCGTTTTATACCAAGTACTTGGCTTTCCGAGGCCATGCCTCAAAATCATGCACCTGTCCAATGGCCTGCCAGATGCACATGCAGAAAAAGAAAAAATAGGAGGATGAGCAGGCTCTCTGGCAAATGGGCCTCTGAAATAGAGATAAATCAGGGTGGGCTTGGAGCAGGCTCGCAGTTAGGTCATGTGCTGTACAAGAAAATAATCTATCCTATCCCTTAGGTTAACCTCAACGGCTCTTATCCACATTCATCCGCCCGAAGCGAGCGCAGGCTGACGCATACATGCATGGCAGCAACAACTGGGTCGCGAACCACAAAACATTCCAACGAGCAGTCACTTCTCATTCACACAACCAAGGGGTTGGGATCGGACGAATTTATTGTGGCTTCAGCATCATTATGGGTCTTCACAGCCTAACTGCCCCCAAGGGGGGTTAAGAGCTCTAAAATCGTCTACTGCTCCCCTTTCAAGACCCCAATATTGCTCCCCAATGTTGCTCGGGGTTGGCCCAATACCTGCCTCTTCTGCTGTTCCCCCTTAAAACAACCCAACATACCTCATGCTTCATTTTTCAGTTAGGAATTGACCTTATTTCCTCATTCCACAAGATGTCAGGATGGCCGAAGTGTTGGGTGCTGTCATTGCGGGCGCTCAAGCACTTGACTACGCCCTACAGTTATGCGAAACTATTGAGAAAACTCTCAATGCAACCAGCAACCAAAAAAGATATCACCAGACCAGCCAGGAGTTGATTGGCATCTTACAACTGATACGGAGCAACCCTCATCTACACACACCCGAGATCATCAGCTGTACCCAAGAACTGATAGGTATTGCTGACAAACTTTGTTCTACGTTATGCCAGCGCAGGAGAAACTGCTTCATGGCATCGATAGCATTCGCCATAAAGCAGAAGAAATACGACGACATCTTTACTTGCCTTGAACAGCGAAAAGCGACGTTAGCGTTATGCATTTCTCAGCTTAACGCGAACACACTCGGAAAACTTTCCAACACATCAGACCGCATTCTATTCAAGGTCTCATCTTTCTATGAGAAATCCACCCCATCCCCGTCCTCCACATACTGCTCACAAATATCGGATACATCCGATTACCAACAAGAAAAGTACATTGACGATCCTGGCCCATTCGATACCAATATACATACCTCCCCACAGGCCAACGAACATTCTGGCACCAGGGATAGAACTTTACAGGAAAAGTATCTCCCTTCAGCCCGCCAGGAGGATTGTCCGCCTTCTATACCGGGATTAGAAGGCCCGAAGGAACACATATTATATGAAGCGAGCGATAGTTCGCCAGGTGAAGAGGGGAGAGAAAGGCAAGCAAAGCTACCCAGGACACAACACGCTGGCCGCCCCAACACCAAGCAAACTCGCTCGCCTGACTATTTAACCAGCGCCCCTAAGATCAAGTTCGAGGGGAACATACAAAGGGGCGATTCGTTCCAAATCGTTGGCATAGAAATAGGGCCGAATTCGCGTGTGACCGACGCTGAGCTCATGGCACTCACCTCGGGCATCACTGCACGCAACAATGTACATGTGGGAAAGGGCACACAAGTGATAGGCCAACGGGTGCATCCTGGGGCTAAACCACGAACCTTCAGTGGCCTATATTGCAGTAACACGCACCGGGGCGCTGGTGGGCAGATTATCGGGTTTTCCTTTGAGTGATAACCCTGATGGAAGAGATTTACCATTGCCATTATCTTCTTTGTTTTCTATTGTCTGCCAAAAGTTTAGAGGATTCCTGTGATAATGCAGGTAGTGCTTAGCCATAATAAAATGAAATTGCTACATATTAAGGATGTCACACCTTCCACACCTTCCATCCGCCAGGGCAAACAGCGTGTTGTGTAGGTACAAAAGCGAAGGTATCAGTTTAGCCAGTGTTAGATCCTTTGCGTAACAACAGATATTCATCACCCGCTATAATACTAGGGTCATGGCAAAGGAGATTAATGGGTCGGTTGAACACTTGAACTAAAAGCTTATTTATATTTCGTCACAAATAAAGTATGGAAGGTGACCGGCATGGTGGCAAGGGACTCCTCGTATTGCAGAGGGGAGGCATCTTAGGTGTTTGTAGCACCTCCAACGATCCGTATACAAATCTGACAGTGGTATGACGAGTTGAGCATGTGGTCAAGATTTTGTGCATCTGTAGCGAAGGGGCAAACTTACCATACCTCCACTCCTAAGATTGATACAGTTTCACCATTCACCCTTACCATTGACGCATTATCGAGATAGGTAGGACAACACGTCGCGATAAGGGTGAAGTACGGGCGAGAGCCGGGAGGGGTTGATAAAATTTTGCAACAAAGAATACTATTCCTACAATGCCCAATCACCTTTGTCTTCCATGACATTGTTGTTGTTGTTGTTTTTTGGTTTTTTTTCTTTTTCGCCCAAGATGTTGGCTGGGAAGACAATGATATTGTCACCACCTCAAATGCATATTTATATTGAATTTGCAAAGCTACTCATGAAATGCTTCTCCACATAATACACATATTCAACATTTAATATCGATACAAATTGACGACACATTAACAACAAACTAACAACACATAATAATCTCACAAAATGGTGGAATTCTCTACGGTTTTACAGAAATATAAGGATTCTTTCTTGCAAATAGATCCTTCTTTTCTACCAGAGATAACTTGCGTTTTTATAGGAGGGAGCCGCCTTTACAATGAAGAGCAACAAGGATCATCCCATAATAATTGGCAGAGCAACTATGATGGTGTTGTAGTTGTAAAATCGAAGCATCAAATTTACTCTCTCGTTTCGGAAGGACTCCAGCGGCAACGCCTTTTAAATCTGATGGGTATTGAGCGCCTGGAAGAAGTCGATCCCCAAATTCCGTCGCCATCTTCGCCGCTCTATCCAGAGTTTGACGCTATCCAGGTTTCAGGGTATGACGGAGAAAACGTGGAAAGGTCAGTCAAGCTCCTCAGTTTGGACTATTTTTCCCAAAATAAGACATCTCTCAATATTCTCTCGCTCAAAGATCGACGAGTGTTCGACGGTAATACGCCGTCAGTAAAACTACTTCATCAAGCAACCACTCTGGGTGCATCTGTTATATTGCACGATCAATGGCTCTACACATTGGATGATGACAAAACCGTTGGCACCTTCGGGCCTACAGCAGATTTGATCATCTCGGGAGCCTGTGTTTACGGCCAGCAACCGTATGGAGAAGATATAAAACACATATTAGTGAACCACTATGCTTCCGTTACAAGTTATTTCCCAACTGTGTCGTCATTCGCTAAATGGCGGCAGTTTTCTCGCTTCTATGTGGATGAGCTCAGTCGCGAATTAGCTAGATTGCACTCTACTAGCTTGAACGGGACATTCAAACCCAACCCAAAAAGGGTTGAGAACGTGTTCCTATACGGCAGCACCGTTCATACACGAGTAAAGTTTGGCTCTGGTGATTCTACATGTCCCAGAAAGCTCCCAGAAGAAGCTTTGAGACAGTTTAACGAGGGCCTCGTTTCCAGGCGAGAGGGTCACAAGCCCCAATTCTCAAACAATTCTTCATCCTACATAGTCACAACGAGATACCCCCTTAATAATATTTATATATTCGTTAAGGAATCCCCATATGCAGAGGATGAATTACAAGGTGCCAAGCTAGCCTCGCGCTACTTCCCTCGCATTTCGATCCCCCGTATGGCCAAGTCAGGTGAGCTACTCTACCCCTTCTTCGCCGGAGTGACCGAATCGGATGCTAGGCTTTCCTACATTCAGAATGGACGGCAAGAGACGAGTAAGGCTGAGTCGCTCTTGTACCTTGAACTCGTAAAGGCCGAGGACACGCTTCGTAATTACAGGAGCACTCTGACTTTGCAGAAGAATGTTCCTGCCCCCCGTCAGAATATTCAGAGATTTTTTCACGACCGTCTCTTGCACGACCGGAGGATGCACGAGTACTACGGGCAGGGCATGATACTGGGAGGAGAAACAGTCTCCCTTAACCGATTGCTTTCTCTACGTTGGCTCATCAATGACAAAGTATACCCTTCTTTGCGTGAAGCTTTCGATGAAGCTCTGACAGTCATCGCTCCTAACTCGGCACACATGTTATCATGCCCAATAGCTTTTGGGTTGGGAGACGCTCACGGAGGCAACGTGATGGTAAATCAGAGGAATGCAAAGGGTGGCACTAACGACGCCCTCTTCATCGATTATGAGGTCGCAGGCTTTCATCCCATCATGCTTGACCTTGCGAAGCCTCTGTATAATGACGGTTTCTATGAGACCCTATACCAGCGTCTTATACCGGGAAAAGTCGACCTAGGCTTGAAATACCGTGTGAGTAGCAATACCAACACGATCGTTATTGATTTCGCGCCTCGGCATGACTCTCTAGCACATGCAATCATGGATATAAAGATGCGGTACCTAGTTAAACCACTCTCTGACGAGACCCGATTATTAGGAGTGAATCTAGAAGATCACGTACCACTCCTTAGCACCACGCTGTTCCTGTGCGCAACGCTGGGGAGAAATTTTGCGAACAGTGAACAAACATTCTTGAGCAACTTTGCAACTGGTCTCATCCTTAGGGATGCTCGGAATTGGGAGGAGTTCGCGTCCAAACTAGAAGAATTAGGCTTCAAGCCTCGAAACGGACTTACAGGGATGTAAATGTGCTGAGAATACCGTATAGTGGCAATTTAGTCACAGTTCTCCTGTACGGAATACTACGGTATACAATGTTCCATCAACTCAGAAGTGCCGCTTAAATTCACATGAGTTAATACCTATCACTACTGCTTATGCCCCCTATCCTTGTGAATGTATGAATTGTTTTGAGGTCTTGCTTGATAACGTGTACCAACTCAATAAATGTTTCCTTTTCTTTTCTTTTCTTTTTTAACAAACAAACCAAAAAAACAGGAAGATTATTTGCAAATATTGTACAGGATACAACATATGTTGTTTGGCAGCGCCAGGTGTATATATATTGCGTGATGATGGCCATGCTAAGAAATCACATGAACCCAAGAAACTACCAAAATGGCTGGAAAAAGGATCATTAAGGCGGCTGAAGGGGTTGCAAATTCGATCGAAGACGTTGTCCAGAGTGTCTTTGTTACGATCGTGATTCTACGCCTTCTTCGTAAGCATAAGGGTATCATTAAGCCCAACAAAACAACTAAATCTAGCCATGACGAATCTCGCGAGAATGGCGATGGAGATGATACAGGAAATGATGGTGAGTTTGAGCTTATAGATAAACCAAGTAAGCAGTAATTAATAATACACAGGATACTAGGAAAAATTAACATTGTTTTAAAGGGAGAATAGGAGAGCGAATTGAGCTCTGGCTTGAGTAATGACGACATCTGATCTGTAAGTACATATGTACCTGTATTCCCTGGGTATTGCGTTGCCAGCTGAGTACAGCTGAGTGAGTAGCTTATCCGCTTAGATACTTACCTAGGTATGTACTACCTTATTACTATAAGCGGTAAGCTGCGGAAAGGTGATCTGTGCGTGGGATCGCGCCCAAGCTCGAGTCCCCACTTGCATTGACGCGTTTTTTGCATTGTTCTGTTTTCATCATAAAGTATACATACATGCTCATCTTAGGTATCTACATAGCGCTACTGCTCTGTGGTATGCTAGCACAAAGGCCCGTTCCTGTCACCTGCAAGCCTTCATTCATCCCCATCCAACTTCTGTTCCCGTCGCATCTTTCAGAGCGCCGGTCATCGCCATCAAGTTCTCACGCTACAGCACACGTCGTCGTATACAAGCGCATCGCATTGACCAGACGTGTATTGTTCCTTTCCCCTTTCCGGAAAGCTGCAGACTTGCGCGCCCTCC
This sequence comes from Xylaria digitata, assembly GCA_022495195.1. Classification (NCBI taxonomy): domain Eukaryota; kingdom Fungi; phylum Ascomycota; class Sordariomycetes; order Xylariales; family Xylariaceae; genus Xylaria; species Xylaria digitata. Next base: position 12,604 of record MU377007.1, read on the forward strand.
TCGCCCTCTTCATCCTCTTCATCCTTATCCCTGCACATTCACGCCATATTCGTATCAGCACCTCTATCAAAATACGTACAAAATAATCTACCATCATGGCCGACTACACAGCGCTCAAGGTTCCAGAACTTAAGAAGTTGCTCCAAGAAAAGCAGCTTCCTGTCACTGGTAACAAGGCCGACTTGATTGCGCGCCTACAGGAGCACGACAAGGCTAACGAGGAGCCCAAACCTTCTGCCGCGCCCGGTATGTCTAGCCCGATACTCTCTATTCTCCATTCCCTACCTCGCACATTCAACTAGGGCCTCATGCTTGCATGAATATCGATTAATACAAATATTGTAACTCTGTCTAACAAATCGTAGTGTCCGCAGAAGAAGACCCCATCGACTACTCAGACGATGATGTCCCTGCAGCTAACCCCGAGCCCGCTACGGAACCTGCGCCCGTAGAAGAGAAGGCAGCCGAGCCCGCTACAGCAGCAACAGAACCCGTAACCGAAGCCTCAGCCCCCAGCGGCGAGGAAAAGCCCGCCGAAACCACCACAAACGATGCGAAACCCGCTGCGGCTGAGGTAGAGGCCGCACCCAAGACAGACTTCTCAGCGCATCTGCCTGCTAGCAGCGCAGATGATGAGGCGCGAAAGCGCGCAGAGCGCGCCAAGCGATTCGGTATTGTAGACAACGCAGATGAGGAGGCAAAGAAAAAGAGTGAGCGCGCGCAGCGATTTGGCGTCGACCAGAGCTCGCTAGTTTCAGGTCTCGATTCTGCGCTACCCGAAAAGCGGGAACGCAAGCGCGGGCGTGAGGGTGCTTCGAATACAAATGCAGATGGCGAGCGCGGCGCCAAGCGACAACATAATGATCAAGGCAGACGCCGAGGCGGCAGGGATAATCGGAACCGTGGTGGGCGCCACGGTGGTAATGATCGCGGTCCTTCACGTAAGGAAGGCGGTAGCGGCGGCGGCGGTGGTGGGAAACCCAGACGTATCCTCGACGATCCCTCCGAACGCGCAAAGGCAGAGGCTAGAGCCAAACGCTTCGGTGGTGGTGCTTAGGAGAGCTGCGCTGTCAGTATATGAAATGGCATCTTAAAGCTGATAGAATGTGCCAAATGCGAAGGCGCGGTTGCGACGGATTGGACCAGTTCGAGCAAGGGGCGGAACGCTTACGGGAACCGGCGTCGTATCACGAAGGTCTACTAGGAAGTCGGCTTCAGAGCAAGGCACTCCCACTGCTGTACACTACCACATTACCTACGTATCATATCAGCTAATACCGGAGTTGGTGGCGTACTTTGCCTCTTTCCCACTATTTCTTCCTGGATCAATCCACCTTTTGCCTTCAGGACATTGAGGACAGCTTGATGCCGGCCTAGTTATAGGAGAGTGGCTGGGGTTCAGGTGCTTGGCTTAGTAACGGTTGAGAATCGACATGCACTGGTATCCGCTCAGGAAGCAACATGGACTGTGATGTGTATGATATGATATGATAGAAACTGAAAGGCGAGGGCAGTTGCGTCTCACGGAGAGAGGAATTATAACGAGTGTATAACGCTAACTAACACGCGATATACCAAGTAGTTAACACTTGAATCAAGTGCACATCCTTTTGCGGTAGGATATCATGGTGATCATTTTTACAAGCGCCGGACTGATTAACTTTAAGGTTTTATTGTGTCATACGTCTGCGACAAGTTGGAGATGCGCGCAAGGTCTATATCGTAGAAAAGAGATGATATGTAAGTCTCGTTATTGCGTTTAAATGTCTGATTCGAATACTCCGCCTCTAACCACGATATAATCTCCCATATCTCTACCGCCCACATTTTACCATGAAGCTTTTAAGGTTTCATCGGCGTAATACAGAACTCCTAAAACTCTGTGCACTATAAATGTTCACGCGGAAGGGGTTAGTTAAGATGATCTACTAACTAACAAATTTGATTGAAATTTCAAATAATATTTCAAGAACGATATAGAAAAACGCTCATACTACCGTAAATAATCAAGCCTCTCACCTGGGGGTATCGCCAGCAATGCTCCTTCTACCTCACCCATCTTGCTCATTCCGTTGCTTGCCTATCTGACGTCTTTCTATATGCTATCACCCGTTCCTCCCCCATCCATAACACACACACACACACACACACACACACGAATCCGGGCCGCACTTTTTATGTTCGCCTACAGTGAAGACCTCGGGGAGATTAAGGCCGGTGGGTAAAAGTAAAATATGATGATAATATTATATACAAGCAACTCTATATGCTTGGATAAGAAGATGAGAAGAGAAGAGAAGTGAAGAGAAATAACAGAGGGAAAAGGAGCTTAAAATGGCGTGGTCTCCGCGAATGGGGATGAATACTGGGACAGACAGACAGATAGACGATAGATAGGATGGCCGGAGGTAGGGAAACGAACACACATATATTAAGAGAGAGAAAAAGCTAGCTAAGCTGGTGGGGTGACACGGCACTGTCGCGAGCTACCGAGGACCTCCCACCCGCTCGCCTTGTGTTGTTTTGCCTCCCTTTTTTTTTTTTTAATTTCATCCTTTTTTCATTATTCTCCTGGTCCTCTGCCCGTCTGTCTGCCTCCCGATATTACCCCGCGTGGAGAAAGATATATTAAATTCGAGCGGTGTATTTGTGGGTTTCCTTAGCTCAGCTGCATCACCATGGGTCCGGCGACGGTGATGTCATCTGTCAGGACACCTGTGGCGGGCGCGTCTGTCGTGAGCGTGACGTAGACAACGCCGGCTAGATTGGGTGGCAGCGCGCAGCCGTTGGCGGCATCGAAGGGCGTGAATGCTGTGCCGCCGGGCGCGGCGGAGTTGGTGAAGCCGCAGAACGTCGCTGTCGACGCCGCGTCGCTCTGTACCTGGATGTTGGTGCCGGCGGCGAGGCTCATCACGCCTGCAACAGGCGCGGGGCTCGTCATGGATAGTGTTGGGAAGGCCGTGAGGATCAGGTTGGAGCCAGCCGGGCAGGACGTAATGAAGGGTGCGGCGAGCGAGAAGACAGCCTTGGGGCCCAGAGGCGTGTCGAGGGGCGAGGGGGACACGGCGACGCCCGAGGCACTGCGGATAAAAGACTGGTGGCGAGCCTCAACAGTTACGATCGAGGCCGCGGTGCTGAGGATCCCGCCGTCCGACACCAGAGGCGCCGCGCCTAGGTAAGCGGAAATGCCCACGCTTTCTAGGATTGCGGCCGTGGCGACCATGCCGGCGGCGTCTGTAAAGCCGAAGTTGTACGTGCACGGCTGTACGGGCTGGACACCGGCTTGGGCGATGGCGCTCTGCAGCAGACCAACGTGCGCTGCCTCACTCGATCCAATGCCCTTGAGGTCGGCGAGCTGAGCCTCGTTCAAGCCGAGAGCAACGAATTGGTCATCGGGAAACATGGCGAAACCTTGCTGGTAAAAAGAAGCCTCAAGCCACTCCAATGTCAAAGCACTGCACGATATCTATGTAAGCGGTAGGCTTTACGGAACAGGTTGAATAGGAGTTACTCACAATTGGAGGATATCGACGTCTGCTAAGCCGAGAGCGGCGGCGGCGGCATTCTGTCGCTTTGCTAGCTGGTAGATGTCGTTGTGTCTTAGGGTGAGCTTGGATTGGGCTGGAAGAGCCGACACAGCAGCCACCAATCCCGCTAGGACCCCCGTAGTCTTGATAATAGAAGGCATCTTGGTTTTGATTATGTTCTTTCCGATATAAACTTTTATCTGTCTCTTCTTTTCTTCCTTGTCCTCTCTTCTTTCCGGCCCGTTCAATAGCGACTGTGGATGCTGAATTAAAAAGGATGTTTTTGATGTTGAGATGGTGGTGAAGTGAAAGCAAGAACCAGCCTGGCTGTTCTATATGACTTGTATGTATGTATATATATATAAAGTATAAAATTCCCACCTGGGTATTAGAAGAATTAGACGTGTAAAAAGGAGTGAAAGTCGTTGATCCCAGGGAAGCAGACCAGCGCTTATGGAGTAGGATTTGATGCACACGAACGACGGGTTGGGGATGAAGAAGAGAATGGGGATAACAAGATTCGATCGGAAGGTGGGAAACACGGCCTCATTAAAACCAACCTGCCATGTGCCGAGGAGCAGGGGACAGCAGAGCACGGAACCAAACGCCATAGGGGAATGCTTCACGGAAAGAGGGCTGGCCGGGCATGGATGTGATGATCCCTAACAGTCAACACTTTGCGGCTCCTCAGCATTCCTTGATTCCTCCCACCGGCATTACCCATTTCCTATCGAGGATTCGCTTCCGAACACGCACATGTGCCAAGTTAGGTGGAAGGGGGAAGAGATGGGACGGGGCTTGCTAGGGTTTCTAGCATCCCGGTGCACCATGAGTAGTTACGCGTGGGATCAGTGCTATCAGTGCCGATGGTCAAATCACAGATATCGACGGCGCTGTGTAAAACGAAACAAATTTGAAGCAAGCTCCAAGCCGACAAATAGGAACGTGCCTGTGCCCTCCCTGCAAGCGTGCGGGTAGAGTTGAGATGAAGTTGACTTACATACAGTAGTGTAGTCCAAAGAGGATCTAGGGTAGCGCCAGGGGTGTCTTGGCGTTCCGGGGCCTATATGAATAAGAGAGCACACAGAGAAGTTATCGTGGGGATTCCCAGGATTTCCAGGGGTAGGGGGCTCGCGCTGACGGGCCATCTGCCTCAGATGCTGTTTCACGGGGCTGCAACCGATAGAACTTCTCTACACGGGCGAGCGCCAATCCGAATACTGAAACTACTTTGCGATATTTTCACTATGCCGAATCATGGATTTATTCGTGATTTCTCGGATCCCTAGGCCAGCTCAACCCCATGACCCGCGACATGAGATTCGAGGGTCTTCAATATCTATATGGCACCTTAGCACTAAGCCTACTATAGTTACTAATATAGCAGTGTAACATTTAGAATTCGCTCTTTGGCCTTGCTAACGGCCTATCTAGTCTAATTACGACTTGAAGGACACTCTATTTCTGGGTTAGGATTGTCTAACGCGACAGTACAGAGGTAGAGTTATTCCTCAATGCGACCCATCTTCTGCAGGTCGTCTCTGGGTTGCATAGTACGGATTTAGAAATCCCCTACGTCGATCCCAAGTCTCCTCAATAGAGGCTAGAGATGAATCGCAGCAGAGAGCCGTAGCTTTCGTTCGCGCCCTTTGAAGCAGGCTAGCAGACAATACGACAATAGCTGCCAAAAAGGCAGGTTATGATCCTAGTGTACATTATTAAGTACATAATACCTCCACTACTAGTAGATAGACACGACCATGTTGCATTATGCCTACCTAGGAATAAAAGAAATATAAAACCGGTTCTTTTATCATCGGCTTGGTACAAACGGGTCCACGGGTCTTGGAATTGCCGACCGGCTATGTCATATAAGGCAAAAAGGTTCGTTAGAGCTAAAACATGAGCCGCCCAACGAAACATAGGAGCTTATAAGTTCCAACATAATTATCGAGGTGCTATGAACCGAATGCATCAAATAGCATCTAGTCTAAATAGAGACATACCAGAATATACAGGTATACACTACACTACACTTAGACCTTCATACGGAAACAAGGGACCTCCTCGAGGGCTTAGACGTGATCGACGCCGATCTCAATGCATCTCAACGACCAGAGCAACATATAAGCTTTCTCTAATAATGACCTAACGTTGATCATTCGCGGAAGTGGTGGATTACGGAGTTGTATTAACAGCTTACTTCAAAGTGCGCGGCTATTTCGATGGACTTAATCACGAGTCCTGTGAGTCCCGACAGTCCCAGAATAACCTCGCCGGCGCACTTGGACGAAGGATGACAAGGGGTCATATCATCCTATGTAGGAAACTTGTTCCGTCGAAGCTTGGCATATTTAACCAACAGCATCACAGAGACACGATAGATAAAAACCCCGCCACGTCGAAAGAATTTTGGAGGACATTCTGCCTGGTTTTATTCTCAGACATCCCAAGGAGTAGTAGATGAGTCGCCGGCCGTCCAATATCCCGGTCCCGAGCGCCCCAGCCTTCTCGCGTCATGCCACAGCTAACCACAGCAGCTCCTTACATACTTGTTCTATTTGATCCCACGATAACAACTTTTTGACGACGCACATATGAGATGCTCTTGGGGGGAGCTTCGACTAGAATTTCGCTTACATTCTCCCATTGCATTGTGCTCCTCTGGCTTTCATTTAGCAAATCCAGATGAGGCCATACTCCATCCCCTCCATCCCCTCCAAAATCCCAAGTACTACAAGCAATTCTTACCCACGCCAAACAGACACTTAGAGAGCATACGGATTAAGTGAGCGAATGGTCAAGCAACTGCAGGCATGTTAGCAAACCTGCATCTCGCATGAAAGCGTCGAGTTTCGATATGAACTTACGGTGGGCTCTTGGTTAGATCCGTCTTGAGAATGATGGGCACTCTAGTCATCTCTGTCACGTCTTGGATATATTCTCCACCTTCTTCTCTCAACGTGAATAGCTTGAGGTATTTCTCCTTGTTCGTCAGGCGTGTCTCGACAGCCTCAGCCATGGGAACCTTCGAATCCGACCTTGTACGGTGAAGTACACCCGCTGCGTTCGAAGAAGATCGGTTCGGTGAGCCCGGCACACTTTGAGTGGGGCGTTCAGCAAGAGACGCTCCCGCCATGGCCTCAGTGACATCAGAGACATTATCATCATCATCATCAAACAAGGCGTCCACGTCATCTGTGGACATGGTGCCAGTATCTGTCTGCTTTCGTGTAGCCTCCTCACGCTCCTTCTTCACGCGCTCAGCTTCCTCGGCTTGTCGCGCGGCAGCTATCGCATTCGAGACTCGCTGTGAGGCGGCCGCCTTGGGCCGCTCATCTTCAGGCACGTACGCCGAGCTTGGAACACCTTTCTCCCAGTACAATTCTAATACTCTCTTCTCTTTTCTAAACTCGGCCTTCTTCAGTGGCAATTGGTCGCAATGTACTCGTTTTTCGAAACCCCATTCAGGGATTAGGACATCAAAAGCAGATTCGTAGACACAGAGAACGATACCTTCGCTAATCAGGTCTCCATTAACTTCTTGTCGCTTCTTGTCCATGATTCGGCAGGATTCGATGTGGATACTCTGTTCTTGGGCATTCTGAGCTGATTCCTTCTTAATGTTGCACGATTCGATCGTCTTAACAAGTGTATCAATATCATCTGTGTATTCAATGGCGCCAGCGGACAAGACAGCTTCCAACTGGCGATGCACGACGATATCTGCATATCGTCTCGTAGGACTAGTAAAGTGAGTGTAAAGAGGAAGGTTCAAGGCATAATGAGGACGCAATTGTTGGTTTATCTTGCTAGCAATGCAGTACTTGGCGTGTAGCATACTCTTAACAAGTAGGGTCTCCATGCCTTTGCGGATGTCACTGTCGTCAACTTTAAAAAGACTGTTTTGAAGAGTGCCACTGCTCGTTGTGTCAATGTCATACCCAAGAGCTCTCATGCGTTCAACAAAGGTTTGTAGGCGCCGAGCATTAGGTGATCCTTGACGTCTGAGTAACGCCTTCTCGGGGAGTTCGCTAGCAAGTTTTTGAGCAACAAAGGCATTGGCCTTATACAGAAGCTCCTCCACAAGTTCGGTTCCTGGTGTTGTATCGAATATGTTATGACGGATGGGGATATTCTCGTCGTCGAGGTGGTGAAGCAAACGCAGTGGCGCAGTGACCTCACCATCTGAACCAAGACGTGCCTCTTGAAATTTTTGCGCAATAGCCTATAAAATGTGAGCATTACCCATGTGTCAGGAGGTAGAAACTTACATTGAGAATTTGTATATCCTTAACCTCAGCACTTTCGTGCTGGAAGTTGGCTCCATCCGCCAATGCTTCATCGATATCTTGGAGCGACAGTTTCGCCTTGCTTTTGACAATACTCTTACCGATCCAAGCGTCACCTTCAGCAACGGCCCCTGTGTGAGGGTTGACCTTGAAGACGATGCTCACGGTAAGTCTGTCTTGCCCGGGAGACAGCGTACAAAGTTCAGACGCAATCTTTGGGGGAAGCAATGCACAAGTGCGGTTTACTAGATGGACGGCAGTTCCGCGCTTCTTGGCTTCGCGGTCAACTAATGAATTCGGCTTTACAAAATGAGTGACATCAGGCACGTGGATACCTATCTCAATCTTGCCATCGGAGAGAGTCTTGACGTGGACGGCGTCACCGAGTTCACCAGTGCCAGCCAAATCAAAGGTAAAGATTGCCTCTTCACGGAAATCTCGGCGCGCACTGATGGTGGCCTCGTCCTCCTTAGCAATAGACCAATCTTGGAGGCCAACGCTCCGAAGAACAGCGTCGGAAAATTCGTCGGATGAGAAATTGTTATCACGGAGAAGAGCATCCGTCTCAACCTTCAGGTCACCCATCTTACCAAGCTGTTCGACAAGGGTTCCAAAAGGATGGAGTGATGTAATAGGCCACCGTTTGATGCACGCAACAAAAATGCGATCAGCATAGTCTTGGTGCCTTTCCACGAAATCACGGGGTGCCTGCTCGGTGGGAATTGCGATAAGTGGTACACGCTTGTCCGTAGGCTTGAACCACACAATCTTTGGTTTGTCTGGCTGGCGATGGTCATGGGCTCGGCCACCATCTCTTGCAGCTCGCTCAGCTTCTTGCTTCTCTTTAGTCGCTTGGCTACTTGGCCGCAGAAGACCAAGAGTACCCGAAAACATCTGCCCAGCAACCCGTTCAATGACGGCAACAATGTGACCGGCATAGAGAGGCTTCGATTCGTCATTGATTTCCTCCTCCTCAACGAGCAAGAGACTCTGTCCTTCCACTTCTACATCATCGTTCTTTTTCTGAGTTGGTCTTTGGCGTAGACTACCTCTTCTACGAATACTTCCGTCACCCGCCGCAGCGTCATCTCCATTAGTAGCATTCGATGGCCCATTTCCATTTGTTGAGCCCGTTCTAGTGTCGGTAATGTCCTTTCTCTTCTTTTTCTCTTCCTTCTCTCGTTTTTGTCCCCAAACTTCATCGACATCAAGAAGTTCGACCGCGACTAAATCCCCTTCTAGAGCTCGGTTGCGATCTTTACTTCCGCAGATAAAGATGTCGGCATCCAGGAGGCCATCAGAAGTTGACACATATGCGTCACTACGGTTTTTCTTATTTACGCGGAGAATTCCGGAAACGAGTTGACCGTCGCCAAGCAAGGCAGGCAAGGTGGCCTGAGGTAAGTAAGGAGTGAAGAGGGTCTTCCTCTGTTGTTGCTGAGATTGCTGGCCCCCAAGCTGAGGAGCATGCTGGCTAGCTTGGAGACCAATTATAGGCTGGCCGTTCATTGCTTGGAGGGCTTGAATTTGATTAATTTGCATGGGGTTGAGTTGTTGGCCGCCATACATCTGCATCATGGGAATTTGACCAGGAATTTGCATGAGCTGAGGTTGGCCAGGGTACTGAAAAGCCCCAATGGAAGAGATAGACTGGTTAATTGAACCGCGGGGGCGATGGCCGGGTTGGAAACCCTGCTGACCTGGGTTGGGCTGGTCCTGACCTTGGTTCTGGTTGCGCCAGTTACCCTCGAAGTTGCGCGAGGATGACCGGGCGTGACCACCGCCCCCTCCACGACGTGCAAAGTCGCCTCCTTCACCTGGCGCACCGCTGCGTGCACCTCCACGGCCATGCACGGCCATACTCTGGCTGCGCCCATGTCCACCCCGTCCGCCGCGAGTGGATGACCCCTGTGCTATAGGGGTATCCGCAACACTGCTCTTGGGCTCTTCGGCAGGCGGGCTCGCATCAGCCCCAGGTCCGGGAAATTGAAAACCTGATGTGGTGCGCTTCTGCTGAGCAATTTCAGCAGCCTTCTTGGCATCAGCTAGGGCCAATGAATGCCTTCGCTGATGGCCACCGCCGCTGCCGCCACCACCACCGCCTCGCCCGCCTCGCGGCGCATTCTCTCGATTCTGACCCGACATGTTGTCAAAGTGCCCGAAGGCAGAGCCTGAGGCTCCCGAAGATGGGGCGGGGGGGGGGCCCAAGTTCATGTTAGGCAGGGCGGATTGATTTCGACGGTGTGACATTGGCTGGTTTGGTGCTCCCATCTGGATGTTTTGTTGCTGTGGAAGCTGATTGGGAAATTGAAAGGCCGTCTGTGGCGACATATTGGCCATATTTGGTTGCAAAGGATTGAACTGGCCACCAGCACCAAGCTGGCCGGGTGCCATCATTCCCATGTTCATGTATTGTTGGTGGGTAGCTTGGATTTGCTGTTGTTGCTGCTGTAACAACTCGATCTGTTGTTGAATAGCAAGTTGCTCCACTAATGAAGAAACACAACTGGGTTAGCCAAACCCAAGAAGTCGCAATGACGACAGTAGCAACGCCGTCTGATCAAAGCAAGAGAAAAAATTACACTAGTAGTAGCGAAAGGGGGGGAGGACTTACTTCCAGGGTTGGAGAACATGCTCATTAGAGGGGTTAGCTCTGATGGGCTCCGACGATGGGCGATGTGAAGACGGCGTCCAGCCGGTCCAGGGACACCTCCAGTTGGGGGAGGCTGCTGCTGCTGTTGCTGCTGGTCCATGGCGGGCACTGGTTGCACATCTAAGTGCGACAGGCCGTGATATGGTTCGGTAGCGATATCCTTAATGAGGGGGGTGGGCGGGATAGACCAATATAGATGCTGTCTAGAGCTCAAATGATGCTGACAATGTGGTGAATTGTCATCGGTGGACAGGGACGGGCGGGCAGTATCGCCGGGAACGCTCTCTAATGGGCGGTGATGATGATGACTACTGATTGCGTAGACAGACGCCTTGTGCGACTAGAAAAGGAGGTAGCTAAATGAGAGGATAATGAGAGGATGGAAATGGATGGTCTCGATGATGGAGAGTGATGCTAGAATTCCCGAGGGAAGGAGTGTGCAAGCAAACCCAAGAGAGTGGTGGATAGATAGGACAAGATGAAGAGGATAGAGGTGGGAAGTTGGGAAAGAGAGAGAGAGGATTGATGGAGTGTTGTTGATGGGATGGAGGATAATGAGGTTAGGAGCTTAGAGGCTTGGAAAGATAGATGTCCTTTCTCTGCTGTGGTCTACGAGCTATAGTACCTCTACCTAGCACCTACCTACCTAACCTAGGAGGTACCTAGTTAGTACAGTCCCTGCCTGATATGCCTTGAGTAGGTACATAACCCAAGTCCTAAGTGTACCACTAGGTATCCCCCCTCTCCACACTGTCCGCATTGAGACGGCGGTTGTCGGGTTGGTGAGGTCAGGGAGGGCGCGGGGCCCACTGGACAAGCCTTAGGGGGCCTTCTAGGGGGCTCTTTACTGACCCATTCTACCCGTTGAAGGAGGTATGAGCGCAAGACCAGACCTGGCTTTGACCAGGTTCGCTAGATACACTACCTAGTGTGCATGCGGCAAGGTAGGTATCTGAGGTACTTACTATACCTACCTACCTCAGATACCTAGTGTATCTCAACAGATGAATGACTACCAATCTACTAAAAAAAAAAGGGTGGAGATTGGACTGGGAGCGACAGCGGAGGGCGAAAGGCCGGGAGCTACCAGGTAGGTTACGTGGTAGGTGACAGGTGACTAAGGCTGAACCTACCTCAGCAATACTTACATGGTAGAACCATCTCTACAAACTTCCGCTTAGGCAGTACTCTATGTAAATCATGCCTTGATACCTTATACTTCGGTACACTAGGTTACTAGTAAGTAAGTAGGTATACGTACAACAGTATCTACCTAGATTAAGTAGGTATCTAGGTAGGTAATGTAGCATGTGTGTGTGATATTTCAGGAATACCTAAAAGCCTCAATCTTCATCAGTTCAACATAACTATCATTCCGGCGATTCCAAGAAAACAATGTTTTTCATATGGCTCTAATTGCTCGGGTAGAGACATATATCGGCCCTGTGCCAAAAATAAGTAAGTCATTTAATCATTCGTCTATTCAAATAAATTTATTGTGTCCGGAATTCCAACCTAGGTTGATCACGTCTCTCCATTTAAAACCCTTTGCAGATAATACCGCCGTCACTCCAGCCCTATAATAGATAGATAGATAGAGGGGGCGGGGGCTTGAATCAATCGCAGCCGCATCCGCGTTGCAGTAACAAACCGTTATAGTTACTCAAATAGGTATGCAGAGGATGATATTATCCAATTAAATGTACTCGGTAGTATGAGTAGGTATTTATTTAGGTACTTAGGTAGGGACAACATGTTAATGATTCAAACTACTCATGTTAGAGTAGTGGTCGATTGCTGTCTGTTCTATTCTAGACTGCATGTCCAAGGTAATCGTCATGTCGATCTCCTCCCATTTCGGAGGTGTCACTCATTCATAATAGTACCCAGTGCATGTAGGTCTCCCGCCTAGTCTGCTTATTTTCATCAGTGCCTTTTTCTACTTATTCTCGAAGCCAATCACTCATCTCCGTTCCATCCATGGCACCGAGCACTTGGGTTCATGTAAGCACGGACAATACGAGGTTTACATGACAGACATACCGGACGCCTTGCAAGAGGCTCGGATTACGAGGCACACTAGGAGCGTGACGACGTTTAGTTCTGTCAACGCCCCAATGTTTTAACCTCGAGCTGTCAAATCTTTAAGAGGACTTCGGGGAGCTCCATGCAACAGCTTAAGCTCAGTCAGTATCCACGTACTAGTTTCAAGAGACTACTAAGAAACTATATCCGGGGAAAACAATGGGCCGGTGACGAACGAGGCATGTCAGCATAGATAGAAGCTAGTGGAAGCTCATATACAGTCTACTCGCCCGAGTCAGGTCGCTTGCCCAGGAAGCTAAACCAGTCAGCCATGATAAACGTAGCTCGAAAACATGACAGAACAAATACCGAAACTAAATGCTATAAGCGAGTTATCTACCTAGGTATATTCACAATTTCATACGACATCCTTACACCAGCCTTTCACCTACTAGTACTAATTTCAACTACATAGACCCAATAGAGACAGAACATCAAGGTTTATGACTAGGTCTAGCCCGATCTTCGCAACGTATCTCTCAATGCCCTTGGCTCGACCATTGTTGCCATCCCGTTAGCATCAAAATGAACCATAAAGTCATCAACACCAATCTCCCCATACATAGGTGAATCAGTCATACTCCACTGGTGTGAATTTGGGTCTAATATACGAGGCCGTCCATTCGGCTCTTCACCTGTGGTGTCAAAAATCAGCCGGTATGCCACGCGATGATTATCGTATGCAGTATGGCTTGCAGGAGATAGATCGCGGAGGTTCGTAGCCTGAAGTCGAACAGGATTGATAAGCGAACTTCCAGTTTGAGTTGCATAAGCCTGTGCAACTGCTATGATGTCGACGCCTTGATTAACCCATCTATCCAAGTATAAGCCCGCTGCATCCGCGGCAATCGTGATACTCGAGTTAAAATTGGGCTGGGACGATTCGTACGTGCCACAGAGGCTGTCACACGCCTCGCTTATAGTAATATTCTCGAGTACTGGGATGAGGGACTGGAGTACCAACTCAGTCGCGATGGTGACGACAGATCCGCTACTAGATCCAGCAACCAGTATAGACAGCGCTACCCCGTAATCTGGCAGGAGCATAAGCTGCGCATCGTATTGCCCGACACTACCAGATTTGGTGTAGAGATCCACAACCCGAGCGCTGGTGATTTGACTCCGCGTTCTCCATATCTCCCAGGGACTGCCCACAGAGAAGAACAGGCTTGACGTATGAGATGTTGGTTTCATCCACTTCCTAGTATCAATAGCTGATAGTTGCTTATGGAGTAGGATACTACGGCCAAGCCTGGCTAAATTATCCGATGATGAGTATATACCTGACGTTCTACGAGTTAATTTTAAGGTTAGCTAAGTAGATTCCTGGCTTCTTTTTTCCGTCGGAATACTCACGGTGTCTCATCGCCGTAATTGACATGAAAACCATTTTTGTTTCCATCTGGGATTACCCAGGAGCCTTCTTGTAAGGGATACGTCGCCGATGTATCAGTTAGTCCAAGGGGCTCAAGGACTTTGGACCGCAAGAGAGAACTGTATGATGTGTTGCCCATGGCTTCGAGTACATATCCAAGTATCCTAAACCCAAGATTGGAGTAGACCGGAGTTGTCCACGGTGCGAATACGGGATGTCGTTTAGTCATGCCCTGAAAATACTCTGGTTGATATATTAGTGTCATTCGTAGTTGTGAAGAGCAGCTCTCTCGCACCTTGACGATTGCAAGGAGGTAGACTAGCGTTACCGGCACATTTGGGAATGTCACCAAGTGATAGCTCTGGGAGACCGGCTTCCATCCAAGGAAAATCCTGGCTAGCCAGATCTCCATTTCCATCTAATGATGACCGTTAGAATCATAGTTGAGTTGAATACAACTTAACTACAACAGTCTAATATTTCTACTCTCATGCCAGGGAGTACTTACAGTCTCTTCCGATACCAGATAGGTGAGAAGTTAAGGCGCCAATGGTAACCCTATCCCAATATACATCCTCAATCGAATGCCTAGAGCCTGGGGAGACCACTCCTCGAAGCTCAGATACATAACGCGTAACAGCGTGGTCCCAGCTCTCCCATCCGTATCCAACTAGGAGTGTGTAAATGGTGATGAGTTTGGAGATGCTCCCGATACGATAAACCGAATTCTTCGTCACTCGGTCAGTGCCGCCAGCTGAGTGGTTTAGGAACGGGGAAGAGTAATGGAAATCGAAAAGGGGGGCATCTTGGTCATGCTCCGTTGAGACTATGGTAACGGAGATGGACGAGGTGTTTGCTTCAAAATCTCCGAAGACACTATGGCCGGATTGCAATACTTGATTTAGGGTTACCGCGAGACTCGATTTCCAGGTATTTATAACCCCGGAGTTCAGCAACCCGTTGGGGGGCTGATAGACTGACCCGAGAAGGAAGGATGTCATGTTTTGTCAATGCGTTGATGGCGAAGTCGAGTGTTGATCTAGTAGGGTCTTGAGTATTTACTTCTAGAGAAAAATCCCTAGGGGTTTGAATGTCAATTTATTAATTAGTTCGCGTGCGGTGATTACGGAGTGCTCAACACCTCTGGCTTCGTAGGACGGCACCTTTACGGGACCTTTGCGGGACCTCTGCGGGACCTCTGCGGCTGGTTGATTAGAGATACTATACGGAGGAAAATATACTAAAAGAAACTATTCACTCTCGTTCATTTTGAACAATGCTTTTAAAGACCCCAACCGATGGTCCAATTGTTCGATCAAACGCCCCGTGTCTCTATGTGAAGCGGCCGTGGCGGCAATATCCCGTAGTCTGGTTGATGAATCCATCCAACTCATCGCTTGCTCCCTTGATAGTTCCGCAACACTCCCAATGCCGGATACGCTATTGGTTATTCTCACCGTGTTACCCAGGCCTTCATTTGCTGTTGGCCGAAAGATTTCGCTTACTTTTCGGAGTATCCAGTTAGACGCGCCAGCACAGATATTACGTATAACTTCCGGTGCAAGATCGACTATAGCGTGCGTAATTTTTGATGTAGACACCTGCTGGTTGATGGTGACCTTCTCAATCCAATGAGACACTTCTACTATATTATAGGCTGCTTGTAGAGTCTTGTACTTTACCCTCATATCAACAATCTGTCCCATCATAGAACTACGTTCCTCAATGCCGTACTGTGATACACAGGCTTCTAGCTGCATAAAACAATTCAATTCCAGTAACTCGATGACGGCTTTTTGGATAGGAAGAAATTCTTTTGTCTCTTTTCCCAGAGATAGGGAACTTTCTCGTGGGCAGGCAAAATGGCCAGAAGGTCGGTTATGCAGAGTAGGCGGGTAGCTGTCCACACGCCACTCCGCGAGCTGCTTATAAATATCTTCTATATCCTGGTGCTTCACCCCTTTTCGCCTAGCCACAGGGCCGCAGAGTGCTCGTGCCATCTTTCGAGCAATAATTGCTAAGCCAAGGATGGCGTCGAAATAGCTCTGAGTTTCATGTCCATGGAGTTGCCCTGATAGGTCAACTTCTTCGTCTCGAATTTGAGAAGCCATTTTGCGATCGAGGCTAATGAAGGCATCCCGCCCATAAACAAACCAGAAGAGAATTGTTTGACGCTCTTCGGCTCTAGATAGTGTTGTAGAGATGCCTGTTGTTCCGACAGGGCGAGTCTCGATTCGGTATCGCAGTATCATGGAGATAAGAGAATCATGTGTCAGCAATAGATTTTCTAGCTGCGACTGGAGTGGTGAAGCTGCCCCCACAGAGCCTTCATATTCAAAGTCAACCATGAGAGCCAAGGCCTCTAGATCATCAAGTCTCACGAGGTCTTGGCTCGATGTAGTGTTCCGTGCCTGAAGGAACGCTTCCTTGAAGCGTGAAGCAAAACGTTGCTGCAGTTCCCATTTGTCTGTTGCCTGAATAAAAGGACAGCCTCGACAAGCAACAGCAAATACAAGCGCAGAGCTGCTCTGTTGAGCTTTATAGTCCGCCATAAATCCGTCCTTTGAGAGGACAGGAAGCGCAAGAGAAGTGAAGCTGAAATACGCGTCGATAGCCCCATCCAGAATTTCGGGTTTAATTTCCAGTGTGCAGTAGAGGTTTTCAGTTAGGGCTGAGCTATTCTGCGGCTCGTCAATAAGTTGCGCAGTCGAGTTTAGCATATTGCCCCAGTTCATAATGGGTTCTGCTGTGTCATGGCCTTGCAAGAAGATCGAGTCGAGAAATGAAACGCTCTGGGGGCTTAGCTCAAATTCGAAGTTTGGGTACGCTGGCAATGAGGGTGTGACCGCTGAGCTCCGAGTAGATATCGAAATCCCAATGTCCTGTGGCAACTGGTTTGAAGCAGTAGGTACATCGGGAAATAGTGGAGGCAACCTATCATTACCAAAAGTCAAAACCGGGAGCATGAATATTGCCCGGTTGTGGCGCGAGAAGAACGGTCGCATTTAATCTTCCGTCGGAAGCAGAAATCGCACGATTCACGCTCTAACCCCCGTTTTAGAGGCATTTTAATTCACTACCATGTTCAAGGGGGGTTTGCCTTGTTTCGTTGGGCGTATTGAGAACAATAGACTGATCATGTCTGCCTGTAAGTAACAATTGTCTACTTAGTCCTACCGGACTTCTCCGAAATTCCGCGAAAGCTCAACTGTGATATGACGCGGAACACGTCGAGGCCCAATTGGTGTAGCTTCTATATATATACTCACATACGCAATGTTCTATTCGCCGCTTATTGAAAGTGGCTGCCTAAGTACGTCGGTCGCTTAAGAAGTCATTAGCGTCATCACGTGAAGCCATCTGATGCTCTCGCTCTTCCGCGTAGTTCTAGGCGCCTCGCCACCTTAGGTATAGTATATAAAAGCTACTTAGTATTTAATCTAGCTCTATAAGACTTGTTAAGCAAAAAGGCGCGATTAACTGTTAGAAAATTTAAGTACCTAAGTAAAGAATAAAAGAAAGTGTTAAAAGTATATTTTGGTTTCGCTTAATATCTCGGAATTTGGTAATGGAAATAGACATGGCAATTCCGTCTTGCGGGTTCGATTTCACCCAGACTGTTTGTGAGTACAATAACATCTAAAAAGGAAACCATCGACTCTTGTATCAGGCCCAATTTCTTTGCTTTCTTTCTTTTTTTCAGGGGGTATAAAATTCATTTTCGTCATCAGAAACGTGATAATTCCAACCCTCCAGTGCACCATACCTGTCTGGTAGGATGGACGTGTACGGCCCTTCTAACTGTGTTGGAAGATCCTCACAACGTTCTTGATAGTCGGTGAAGAACTTCATAAGCCGCGCTTTACCCCTAGTTTGTTTAGCATTTGCCCTCCATATTGGATTTGAATCAGAGAAAATTTCACGAACCTCATCTCAGGGCGTTAAATGCTCGCTAGCGAGAGTCCGGAACAATGTTTGAACCCTCTATACGCGGTCAAACGACGCAGGTAGAGTATTAGTACGGACTCCAGCAGTCCCCCCCCCGCCTTTACTCCATGTGAGACCCAGATCACGTTTTGCGTAGCTAAACTAGAATACTAAGATCTTGGGCGGCTTAGGTAAGCTCAGAATAAGGCTACCATCCGTCGATGTCTTACTAGGCTTCGATGAATAGAGCCCGATTCATCCTGTGTGCACATGCCAAATAGGCAATGCAAACCGCGTGCGAGTTACCCAGAGATCGCTCTCGATCGCCGTAATTTCAGGATGACCATATAATTTTTGTGAGGAGCTGCAGCTCTAAGGCTATCCGTAGCCGCGAGCCATTGACTCTGCCACAGTTTACAGCTGCTGTTGGTGCTTGGGCTTTGATTGCCTGACCTGACCCAGTTCGTATTTCGGCGTGCCTTACTCCAACGGCAATTCTAGTGGTTTTTAAGCAGCTCTACTGCACCCCGAAGTTCTCTAGCGCTATCCCTCGAAGCTAGTTCAAAGCTCTCTAAATAAAATTAGAACTTAGATGACAGAATAATGATAATATTTAGAGACTTGCCATCAGGAGTTCCGTTAAGTGTTATAGCGTGCCAATTGCCTGTAAGCCAGAGTGTAGCCGGGCTAATATTGCTACTAGTCTGGCAGGAAGGTTTTGAGTAATATTAATTTGGGGAAATGGTGTATTTTCTATAATACGTTAAAAAAGACCTAGGTTTTTTATTCTGGAAGAGGAACTTACTGTGGGCAAAGTGGTTTGAATCATGGTTGAAATCTAGTGAGAGCTTCTCTAGATTTTGGGCTCGATCTTTTCTAATCTATCATATGATGGAAGACTTGATGGCATTCCCGACTTCTGGTTCGACGTATATATATGCTTCGTGCGGATCGCCAACTCTGATTTCGGTTTCGCACGAAATAGGCAAGCCTTCTCGATCGAGGGTTGTGACTCGCGCTTTCGCCGCGTGAAACGGTCGGTACCATAAGTTCAGGCCAATTGTGCGCCTCTTAAAGCCATATATTTATAGAAGTGAGTACCGCATTGCGTGTGATGGATCACAGGCACGATGTCAAAGATATGCTTCTAACACTAAGATATACGTAGAAGATGGAGTGGATCAATTAGTCTATAATGGAGTTGTACTATAGATGGGATGGGAAAAGAAACTGCAGGCTATTGCGTACAAAGTAGTGTACGCTTAAGAGGGACCTAGTACTAAACTTGGTTGCGCTCAGTAAATACGTGAAGGTTTTTTTTTTTCTTCTTCAATTTTTAAAATTTTTTTAATGCTTGATCAACGGTCAGTCGGCAGTTAATAAACAATTGTTACGTTTAATAAACTGTGAAACTGATCACTGTAATATTAGTGGAACAATACTATATTCTCTAATCTGCGTAGCTAACTATAAAAAAAAAGTAATAAGTTCAAAAATCAAAAGTATTTTGCCCACCAAAGGTGGGTGTGCGCAATACAAAACCCACCCTAACCCTAGCAACCAGTTCTTATTGTAGGCTGCGCCCACAATAAATCAATAGTCCTAGTTTTTATAGGCTATACAATGCCATTTATCTATATAATAGCTATTGCCAACACCTCTCCTAAATAAATAGCTCAAATAAAAAACATATAAAAAAATACTTTAAAATGTTTGCATTAAAATTTAAACACCTTTAATATAAAAAATAGCTTAAACAACTAATATACTGCTATACCACTAAGCTATTTAGCCTGTTTTGCGTGCACCGCCCGCATATACCTCTGTAGCTCCTACCTCTCCAAAACCTACTTTTCTCAACTTGCATACTCTACTTAATTTGTACAAAATTTGGCGTTTATATATAATTTACGCCAAAATTATAAACATATACAAAAGTATATAAAATATTAACACATAAAGAAATATATATATAACAAAATAAATAAAAAATTTATTCTACTAAAAAAAAACATTAACAACATTAAAACCTAAGCTAATACCTAAATAAACCTTAAACCTAAACTCTTTACTTTTTAAACAAATTTACAATAAGCTAACTAGCTTAAAATAATTAAAAATAAACAATAATTTTACAAAAAGTAACCAAGCTTTAAAACAGTTAAAAAATAAAAATCTTTAAAAAAAAATAATTGTAAATTATGCCTTAATAATAAGCACTGTTTTTTTTGTTTAACCAGTTAATAAACATTTTTTAAAAGTTAACTACTTAGTTATAAAAAATTGTAATAAAGCTTAACTTTTTTACTTTTTTAACGTTTTTTTACAGCTTTTTATATTAAACTGCTTTATAAACTTAATATAATTTATGCAATCTAATAGCTTTATAAAACTATTTGCAAAATTATTTTTTAATTTTATA
Source organism: Xylaria digitata (assembly GCA_022495195.1). Taxonomy (NCBI): domain Eukaryota; kingdom Fungi; phylum Ascomycota; class Sordariomycetes; order Xylariales; family Xylariaceae; genus Xylaria; species Xylaria digitata. The sequence goes on from MU377007.1 coordinate 32,885, forward strand.
TATATTAGTTTAATGTTTTTATTAGTTACTTTTTAATTAACATAGTAATAAGTAATACAAATATGCTTTTTTTACTTATTTATAACATTAAGTTTTAACTAACTTATTGCGCTAATATTATTTGCTAACAAGGTAATAAGCTTTTTAGGCATACAATTTAACTTTGTTAAAAAATTGCGTATTTAGGCCAAATTTTTAGCAGCTTTATTTATAACAATATATTTATTTTTAATAAAATTATATATAATAACAATTTGCAGTTTAAAATGCTATATAACAAGATTTTTATATATAAAAATTATATAGCTAATAACTAACTTGCTATTTTTTAAATCAAAAAACAAAGTAGCGTTTACTGCTTTAAATAATCCTAATTAATTATATATACAATATTAATAATTTTTTTATAGCTTTTTATATATAAAGCAAACATTAAGCATGCTTTTTATATATTTTGCTAATCTTTTTACGCTGTTTAAATAATTTTTTAAAAAATTGCTTATAAACCTTGCTTATATAAAAGCAGCAAAGCTTATATTTAATTTTATAATCCAGGCTAAAAAACTTAGCTTTTTTAGCAGTAATATATATTTAAACACTTTTTTATTAAAAACTAAGTTGTTTTTTTGTTTAACTATATATACTGTTCCCTTATAGTTCATTAAAATAGCATATTTATACAATTTATTTATTTTAAATAATTTTAATAACTTATTTATATATTAAAATTAGTCTAGTATTATATTGCTTATAAGCAAATTTTTAACAATTTTTATGTTTAAAAACTAGTTTATATAGCTTAAATTATTTGCAGCTACAATCTTTTTTATATTTTTAGCTACTAGCTTAAAATGCTTAAAATTATTACTAAACAGCAAAAAATTGTTAATATAAAAAGCAACAGCTTTATTAATATTTTTATTATAATAAATTGTATTGTTTAATATTAAAAGTATAAAACTAATTAATTTTATAATTTTTTTCGCTTTAATTTATTATTTATAGCTTAACTGCTTTAATTTATACAAAAGGTTTATTAACTTAATAATTTTTTTTATAAGCTATTAATGCTTTTTTTTTTTAGCAGTATAAGCTTTAAAATACTTTTTAAATACTTAAAATTGTTTTATAAATATATGTTAGCAAAGCTTGCTATTAAAATACGCTGCAATAAAATCTATTTAAATAACATGCTATTTGTACGCTGCAGCTAACGCTATTAAAATTCTTTATAAAGCTGCTTTTATAGTTAACGCTAAAATCTTTTTATAATTAATTTTTTTTTTTTAAATAAAGCTTTTAGCATATATTTGCGCTTTATATTTGTTTAGTTTACTTATAAAAAAATTTTTTTTTTTTAATACCTATATAAAATCTATAAAATATTTATATGCAGCTTTGCTTTAATTAATAAAACTAAACGTGCTTTTGTTAAAAATACATTTAATTTTTATAAAAATTGCTTTAAGCTACTTTTTTCGCTTAAAACTTTTTAGCGCTTTTTTTAATGTTGGCATATTAAAAATAAATAGCTTTATAAAAAACGTAAACAACAAACTTTATAAATAATTTATATAAAATGCTTTTTATATATTGTTTAGCTTTATTATAAAACTGTTTAAACAACTTATTATTGTTTATATTTTGCTAACTTAAAAGTTTTAATAACTAAACTTGTTATTTATAATGCTTTTAAAATCTTTTTTAGCTTTATTTATTTTTTTTTAATAAAAAGCTATTTAAAGCGCATAAACTATATTAAAATAATTGTTAAAAGCTTTGTAAACATATATTTATAATAATGCTAACTTTTTTTTTTTTAAAAAGCGTTTTTTTTTAAGCAAGGCGCTGTTTTTTAAAACGTTTTTGTTAACTATATTATTATTTTTATTTTTAATTTTTATTTTGTTTTTTATTTTTTAGTGCTAGCAGCACAATTGCTGCTACACTTTTTGTAATAAAGATTATACAATATTTTTAAAATCAAAAAAAATTAGCTGTAAAATTTTCTAAATATTTAAAAAACGTAACGTATAACGTATATAATTTGCAGCCGCTGTTAATTAGCTATACTATATAATTATATATGCTTTTATAGCTTAAAAACGTTGCGTTCGCTTTTTTAGCGTTTATTTTTTTTATAACAATCTGTTTGGATTTGTTTATATAAGCTATATAACAAAAGCTTAATATATATAAGTAGCCTATTTTAAGCACATAATTTTTGCCTAAATATAAGCTGTTTATAAACTTTTTATAAAAAGTACAACTTTTTACTAAAAACTAACCAGTATAATTAATTGTATAAACAACAGTTTTTATACTTTTGCTTTAAAAATATAAAAGCAGCTAAAATTAAATAAAATATGCTTTGGCTTCGCTTTATATAAAATTAATAAACTGTTTTGCTATACCGTTTTAATATTAATTTATTAAAAAAAACAAAATTAATTAAATCGCATGCTTATAGCAAAACTTTTTTAAATTTTTTATGCTAAACTTTTAGCTACTATTTATTTTAAAAGCGCGCATACGCTTGCATATAATATCTTTTAGCTAAAAAACTAAATCTTTTAAGCTTTTATTTATTTTAACAAAATAATTTATTATAATTTATTTAGCACTATTTTTAGTTTTATATGCTATAAATATATAATATTTGCTATTATTATTAACAAACAATAAATAATATTTATAGCTTTTAACAATAGTTAGTTAAATAGCTTTTAAATTTGTTTATATTACTTTTTTTAAATATTTTGTTTTTTTAATTAGTTTTTTTAAAATAAGCTTTTAAAATTTTGCTTAATTATAAACAAAACAAAAAAAATATTTAACTTTTTTAAAGTTTAAATTTATTTTTATAATTATATAAATAATTTAAATAAAACGTTTAGTACTAAAATAATATAACTTATAATACCAAAAAAAAAGCTTATTTTTAAGCTTTTTAATTATATATATTTAACTATTTATTATTATAGCCAATATTAATTTCTTTAGCTTTATAGCTTTATAAATTATTTTTAGCGCATACTTTTATTGCTTTTGCTTTATAAAAGCTAGCTTTGTTTTATTATAAACCTATAAAAAAAAACCTTGTTTATACATATTGATTTCTATAATTTTACAACCTATGCGATTACAAAAGGTATACTTATTAAAATAGCCTTTGCTGCAATAAAACTGCTTTTTTAACATAATTTTTAAAAAAAATACTAAAATAAAGAGTATGTATTTAATAATTAACTTTATTAGCGCTTTTTTAAATAAATATAAATTATATTTAACAATTTTAATCTTTTTTATAGTTATAGCGCCACTTTTAATAAAAATAATAAAAGCTTTGCTTTTAGCTTCCAAATTAATAAAAGTACTTTTAACAAATTTTATTTCTTTGTTTTTAATTTTAACGTTTAATTTAATATTAAACAAAAGCTTTTTGTATAGCTTTACTATTTAAAACATGCTTAAGCTTATATAAACGTTTAAAATGCTTTTTACTTTTTAAATAAAAGCTTAAACAACATTTTCTTTAACAATAATTTGGTTATAAAACTTTATAAATTTAGCAAAATTTATAAGGTTTATAATAGCTAAATAAATAAAAGCATTATTTAATTTAATAAAAAAGCTTTAAGTTTTAATTAGCTTTTTAAAAACGTTAGTTTAATACTAAATAAATTAATTACTATTTTTTTTATTAAGACAGTTTTTAACAATATAACTTTAATTGCTATAATTATAGCACTTTAAGCCTTTTTTTTTATTTTAATCTTTATTTCTGCCTTTTTTATTGTTATTATTATTATGCTTATAGCCTTTACAATTTCTATAGTTCTTGCGGCTACCACATATATTTCAATCTTTTTAGCTGCGTTAAAACTTTTCAAAAATATAGTAAATAAACTTCTTATTGCCAAAAAACTTTTTTCTAACTTTTTTTTTAAAATCGCTATAAAACTTATTAATAAAGTCTTAAAAAAAATATTTATATATCTTTATAACTTTTATAATAATACAATACTAACTAATAGCTTTATTTTTAATTGCAAACAAAAATAAAATAGCTTTTTAATTGTTTAAAAATTTTTTATTACTAGCCTTATATTAATATAACAAGCTTATTTACTTAAATATAAACATAATAAAATCTTTATTATTATATTTATAATTAATAAAATTATTTTACAAATTTTTTTAATAAATCTAGCTACTTATACTATATATAATACCAAAAATTTTTAGCATTTTGCTGCTTTTTTTAACATTTTTTACTAAGTTAAAAAGTACAGCTTTGCAAATATTAATAACTGCTTATGCTAATATAAGTTTGTTATAATCGCTAATAAATAAATTAATAGCATAACTTATTGCTTTTAAAAATAAGTTTAAATTTTATTAATATATTAGCTAATTTTTTAAACTTAAAAAATAGTTTTGCTTATTAAAAAAAAACTTTAATTGTTGCTATTTAAATTTTATAATAAGCTAAACCTTTTTAAGCTTTTTGTTATTACGCTTTTTTTTAAAAGCATAAAGCTTTTTTTTTATTTTTTAAATTTAACGTTTAATATTGTTATTAAAACTAAAATTAAACAAATTAAATAAATCTAAAAGCTTAAAGCCAAACTTTAAAATTATAATTAATTAATTAATCTTTTTATATTTTTTATAATTAATACTTTTTTTAATAAATTAACAAGCATTATTATTATTGTTACAGCTTAACTTAAAGCTAATAAACAATTTTTTGCTTTTTTTTGCACTTAAAAAAGCTTTTTTAATTTTATATAAAGCCTTTTTTAAAATATTGCTTTTTATAATATAATTAAAATTAAAAAACATTTTTAATAAAAAAAAAGCTTATAATATATAATTATAACATTGCTTTTTGCGCTAACTAACTGCTTTTACAGTTTTTACAATAAAAAATATAACAAAAAAGCAGCAGTTGTATTATTTTCTAATAAAAGCATAGCTATTTTCGCTTCAAAAGTCTTTTTAAAATAAGCTATTATTTGCTTTTTATAGCAATCAAGCTATAATTAATGCTTAGCTTTTAAAGCAGCAACAGCTTTTTTGTACTGTTTTTACAAATTAAATATTTTAATTATATAATTAAGTTTTATATTTTCTTTTTAAAAAACTTTATAGTTAAATCTTTTTTAATTTTAGTTTATAGCTTTTTATAAACAAGCCAAATTTTTTTTTTTTGCTTTTAGTGCTAACTAAGCATTAACTTAATTTTAAAACATTTTGTTTAAAAAATAATTTAAGCGTATAATCTTTTTAAATAAACAGCTTATTATATTTTGCTAACAGTTTATTATAATAACTTTTTGTTTAATTAATAACATATATTTATATTAACTTAAAACATTTAAACGCTAAACAACTTATAAACCGTATAAACAACTAATTTAATTAAAAATGCTTTTTAAATACAAATTAATTTCAATAACTTGCTAACTACTATATAAAACTAATTATTATAATATTAATAAAACAATACTATATTTTCTAATTTGCGTAGCTAACTATAAAAAAAAAGTAATAAGTTTAAAAATCAAAAGTATTTTGCTTACTAAAAGTAGGTGTGCGCAATACAGAACCCACCCCAACCCTAGCAACCAGTTCCCATTGTAGGCTGCGCCTACAATGGGTTAATAGTCCTAATCTCTATAGGCTATACAGTGCCATTCATCTACATAATGGCCATTGCCAACATAAACTGTTATTTCCGTGTTCAAGTTGAAAAAAATAACTTTGTGAACAATACCTGTTTAATGGATTGGGCTGGGGTTGGTACGGTACTGGCACAGTTGTGGCTGGGGTGCGGAGGGCCTGGTGGACCAAGCTCTAGCCAGTAAACGGCAACTGGTACCTAAGTGAATGGTTGCAGGTCACTTGAGCAGGCAATGCGACCGCAGGTTGCGCGTATTTTTGTACTGTATGTACTACATGTATATAGATATATAGATACCCGTACTTGTTCCTAGAACGCTTTCAATTTCATCATCGGAATACAACCTACTTACCTAAGCTACCTCGATACACTAGGTTACTTAGGTACATGTAGTTAGAACGGTTCGCTTTGAGTGGGGCTCATCACCACACCGCCCACGTTGGCCGATTGGCAGAAACACTCCCAACCAATCATCAAACAGTAAGGAAGAGTAGTGATGGGGCTTCCAGTGATCTAGCCAACCCTTGTTTTCTGTACATGTAGGTAGGTATGTAGCCTTGTCCATTCTGCTGGTAACTGTGTACTTGGTTCTATTCTCATTCCCTGTCCAAGTGCATTGCATTACGATTCTACATTGCTCTCGAGGCTAGCTCTTGACAATCAGGCCGTCCTTTTCCTATATATTCTTACTATGCAATTCTTATAGCCTTTGTCACTTTCAAGCGCCATGACTGGTTCCTCTCCAGTGACGCGACGGTCGCGACAATGGAGCAGTCCATCCTGCTCTCGCATCTCCGAGTTTCTTGCTGAAAATAGACATACCGAGTTGAGTCACCAGGATGCCCTTGCTGCCGCTCAAGCTGAACACGAACGCGTCCGCCATGCTGCGATAAGGGTGTTCAAAGACCATGAATCGAAAGAGGAGCACCGACGGTTACAGGAACGCCAAGAAATCATCATACAGCAACAGCGAAGAGAAGAAGAACGAATTCGCAACGAGGAAAAATTACGAGCTGAGGAGGAACGACTCCGAGCCTTGAAGCTGACGACTGTGCCGAAACTTCCCCCGGAAGCACCTCCGGTCTTCTCGTCTACCTCTACGCTTCCATCGAACGGCTCTGGATCCTCGAACTCGACAATAGCGGCGAGCTTAGTCAACAAACAAGACCCGATATTACCACAGGGAAAGGAACCACCCCCCCGGGCTGGGCAATCTATATCGAATGCGCCAATTCTACCAGTCAATGGAACCAAAGTCACTCAACCCGCTCCGACACAGTCGCTTGAACCAGAACAACATGTCGCACAGGCCAAACCCTCGCTATTTGCTACCCCTGCTACATCAGGTTCCTTTCCGAAGCCTCCAACTTCACAACCAAATAGCCTCTCAACTCTACCCACATCAAAACCACCAGTTGACCAATATGTAGTGATACATCAGAGACTAAAAAAGTTACGTGCCTCTTTGGCTGAACAAGCCAAATCTTTACCACTACTGAAAGCTCGAATGGGGGACATGAGGCGGGAACTGAGGAAGAGCTTGGGTCAAATCGTTACCGAGAAGGGAGGCAATAGGAAACAGGTTGGTCACCATCTCCCAATACATACTACCCCAGCTAACCCTCTACCAAGATTGCAACAATCCAAGCGCTCCTGCAAGAGTCTATTAGTGGTAGTGTTCCGAGTGCAATGATTGACCCCTCCCAATTCATTACAGATCAAAGGGGACCGATGGATGGGGCTTTGCACAACGAAGCACAGCTGCCCTCGCTTTTCCTCTATCTACTCAATATATTCGCCAAAACCATTATTAACCAGTTCATTAATGAGTGCGGCGCTCAACCAAAGGCGGCTGATCCTCTCGGGGTGATTGCGGCCCAGATTTTCTCTAACAAGACTTATCTATGGCGGGGCAAAACTCTCGTAGATATTTTGATGGCAAAATATCGGGTAGCCTGCCCGGTTCTCTTCGGCTATCACGGCAGCGAAAGCACAGAGCAGGGTCGTGAACGTCTTGGGTGGAGAAGAAACGAAGCTGGATGGACACCAGAACAACAACATATAGATAAGATGAAAGGTCTTGCCGTAGGATATGCGGCGGTCTCCCTGCGAGATTTCTCTAAATCTCCTAACACAAATCCCTGGCCGCCTTCCAAGTACTGGACAAGCCTGGCTAGAATCGTCAACACGCCACCCACCGAAATCTCTAATACGCAATGTGTGGTCCTCCGAGGCATGATCGAGATCTATGAAGAACGCTTTATTTACTTCTATGGGAGTGCCGCCATTGCTGCTCTCCGTCTAGCGTTGGTTGATTTCCCTAATAAAGCACGGGCTAAGACACCAGGTACTTCTGGCTTGCAAGTCCTAGCGCAGATTCTAAAACGAGATATCGGATTGGAATTGTAAAGATTTAGTTGTAGTCATATGGAAGAAACTCACTTTGGGAGCATGATACAAATAATGGTCTGGGAACCACATTGTATCACAATCTGGCGTTGAGGTTAAACAGCATCTATCCGGCGCCCAAACCTGTGTTTAGTAAAGGCATATATTGATATTACGCTCTAGGAAGATGATACTCTAGCTGAATTCCAGACGTGGCAACATCGTCCATCCCATCCTAGTTGTACAAACAAGTGAAGCACTCCCTCACGCTGTCTCTTTCCCAACCCGTAAAATTAGACCCCGTAGCATCTATAACACAAGTAATAACACTAGGAGGATGATCAAAACTGTGATGAGGACTGCAATGCAGCAACTACTATATCGGTCTTCGTTCCGTCGCATCACGTATCCTAGTTTCTGCATACCTGTCTGTAGCCTCCCACCGACACGGTCCGCCAGAGTATCCACATGTTCCAACATTTCGTGCTGTTCCTCAAGCTCGCGTCCCATGTCATCTGCCTGTCGCCGCAGATTGCCAACGGTGACAAATACCCCGTCTAGCTGCTGGTCCTGCTCCCGCATCATCTGCAGCTGTTGGCGGTGCTCAAACTCGGCATAGTTATCGTCGCCCTGCGTGGAACCGGCTTCGTCAAGGGCGAAGGCGCTAGGGGGTGGCAGATCGTCATTCGCTGCCGCCCTAGCCGCGGCCGCTGCTCTTGAGCCCGAAGGACCGGAAGAGGAGGACGCGAGGGTGGCGGTCTGATGCGCCAGCTCCTCGCGCATGTCTTCGATCTCGCCCCCAACTTCATCGACTAGCTTTTTCCGCCGCGAGACTTCGTGTGCGGAGAGCCCATAATGCGAAGGGTCCGACTCGACGGCGCGCACGGACTCGACCAGGTCTGCGAGATCTTCGGCGAGCGTTGAGAGCGCAGATTCGAGATCGGAGCGCGCCGAGGCGACTTCGGGAGACTGTGTGGGTGTGCTGCTTAGACTACGGATGCGAAGGTACGAGGCGAAAAGCGGTCGGACGTTTTGCATCTGCGCAAGGACATCTCTGTACGTTTAAAGTGGTTAGCATGCTATAAGACAAGTCGGGTAGTAGCTTGTCTTTGGATAGGTGCTACGTACTGTTGGACCTGGAGGAAGGGATCCTCCTCATTCATTGAGGACATCATCCTGCCGGCTTAAAGCTTTGTGCGATCATCTAACAGCTACATCTGTCCTTATATGGACATTTCGGCAGTCTTGGTCTAGGGGAGAAATTGTCGGATGAGTGTAATATACAATATAATAATTACTTTATTGTAAAGTTCCTGCGAGACCGCACATGGGATCCGCGATGACGTGTAGTTACGGATCGCGAGATCTCCCAGCTGGCACCAGCTGTCGTAATTATCGACTCAGGCATGTGAAAGAGAATTATTATTCTGTATGGTTAATTTCGCTCGGTTTAGTTCTGTCAACAGATTTTTTTACTCGAAAAAAAACCTCCGCCATTGCAAATGCTATGTTGGATACCTTAAAGCGTGTAGCAGGTCCATTTCATCGCTAAGGCTAACAGAGGAGGGTAAAAAATGATACCGTCTAAGCCCCTGCCCTACCCTGACTGCTGGGCAACCCCAGAAGAGTACGTCGACAATCTTTTACAATTTGTGACTACTTCAGATACGTTTCAGATTCTATGCGGTGGCGTGCACGTCCTAGACTTTTTTACTAGTGACCCTGGACTCTTCAGCTCCGTTATCCCCGATGAGTGGCAGCCATGGCTTCTACAGTGCGATCCCATGAGGCTACTAGACATTCTTATGAGAGAAGATATGGACTCATTTCCGGATCCTCAACCACCAGAGAGTCTATCAAGGTACATCCAAAAAATCAGGAAGTTCTCGTTAGCTCGAGAGTTTTCTTCGAGGGAAGAAAGGCTCCCAAAGTTAACATGGCAAATGTCAGTGGGAATGAAGCCAAAGAAGATACATGAAGTGAGGAACTTCGCAAACTATGTGGACCAGCTGGCTAGTGACATACAAGCCAAGTTTGACAACAACATCACGCATTTCGTCGACTTTGGCAGTGGTCAAAACTACCTCGGCAGAGCTCTAGCGAGTGCCCCTTATAACAAGCAAATTGTCGCTGTCGAGGGGAGAGAACACAACATAGCTGGTGCTAAAGAGCTCGATATAATAGCGCGTGTCGCGGAAAAGCCTAAGATAATGAGAAACAAAAAGCTCTGGATGCAGCAGCTCGATAGTATGACCCCCAAGGATCAACGGGATGAGCGGGCATTGAAAAGAGCCGCCAAACCCATAAAAATGTCCGAAGATTACGCGGCTGATCTCAGACCCCGAAAAGAACTCGGGGCCATCTATACGCCGGAGGAAGGCAAAGGATTCATACGCTACATAGAAGGGCGGTTGGAATCTGGCGACCTTGCAGATGTCATTGATCGGTTAGAAGATACCCATCTAGAGCCGGCTGTACCACAAACAGATCTGAGATTGATGGCAATCTCGATTCACTCATGCGGAAACCTTTCGCACCATGGGATTCGCTCACTAATTGTCAATCCAGCTGTCCAGGCTATCGCAATAGTGGGCTGCTGTTACAACTTATTGACTGAGAAACTAGGGCCGCCGACCTACAAGCACCCCTACATGCGGCCCAGTCTCCAAGCTCTCAACGGCCGAGTAATTAGGGAGTCAGCTAGACACGACCCTCATGGCTTTCCACTAAGCGATCGCTTATGTACCTATCGAAATGATGGTATCCGTCTAAACATTACTGCTCGGATGATGGCATGCCAGGCTCCACATAACTGGACAGAAGCTGAAAGTGACGGCTTCTTCACTCGACATTTCTTTCGTGCTGTCTTGCAGAAAATTTTTCTCGACAGGGGTGTCATCTCGAAAGTTTATCACGATGGCACACTGGTAGAGGACAGAACAGGTGGTTCTCCTCAAAGCCCGTTCAACGTGAGCACCAATCCCGTTATTCTCGGGTCACTTAGCAAGTCCTGCTATAAATCGCTGCACGCCTACGTTAGGGGTGCAATAGCTAAACTGACTACCTCTTCTGATTACCGTGAGCAACGTGACATAATAAAGGAAAGGATGAGCGACATCACCGACGAAGAGATTGCGGAATACGAGCGCCAGTACGAGCCCCGTAAGAGGGAGCTCAGCGCTATCTGGACGTTGATGGCATTTAGCGCTGTTGTGGTTGAATCTTTGATCGTCACGGATAGGTGGCTTTTTCTACGACAACACTCCGATTTGGTACAGGACGCCTGGGTTGAGACGGTTTTCGATTATCGTCAGAGCCCAAGGAACCTAGTCGTTGTTGGAGTCAAGAAGCCAAAGCCTTGACCCCATTAGAAGAATTCAACTCCCTCAATCAGAGAGACGTTGTCTGTGGCCAAACAGAAGCCTCACTGGTATTATTTGTCTTGGAGCCAGGTAGCCCGCCAAAGCAGCATTGAAGTACCTATCAAGTATTTGCCATCGTCAGACTTTTAGCGCCCCCAAGTATCCCCGCAGAATGATACGTGACTGATCACTTGATACCATGCATGAACCCGCATATAGCAAGCAAGATTACTGGTTAAGACGACTGAACCAAGCATTTGGTACTTGTATCCTCTATGGTATGGAACAATATGTAGCGGCATCCGCTCACCACCTGAGCTAGGCGAAAATAAGGGACCATGGTGTCGGTATCGAAGGCATCACGGATCATATTAGACGCGCTCTTTCGCTACGACGTCGTCAACTACATACCTAGTTTGGTGAAGTACCTAACGAACTCGGCTAAAACCGAGGACGGCCGGCCGGCCGCTAAGGGCGTGCTAAGCCGTGATCGTGACGACATATTAAGTTACCTACCCGGGCTATTGTCTAGTCTTCACGATGCCTGCAATAATGGGGATGATGATAGTAACTTCATCCCGCGCCTGAATCTAACCCTTGTAGCGGGGAAATCGTACAGCACCCGTATATCAGGCCATAAACTAGTGAAATGGGTCAAAGTCGGTGGTATTGCTAGCGAAGCGTACCGCCGTACGTGCGTACCGAGTATCTAGGCGTCGGCGGGGTCCTCAACGAGCACCACTAAGTGGAGTATCGTGAACTAGCGGGTGAACCCCCAATTCCTCCTACCTGTAGCGTCGACGAGATGGTTGCAGCACTGCCAGGGCGGGAGTGAGGCACTATCGGCGGCATATATCCTCTATCGTCATTGTAGTGTATATCATTACAAATATTCATTTACGCTGTCTCGTATCCTCATTACACTACAGCGGATGATCCATTAGCGGATCTCCCCAGGAGAGAAACACCCGCATCGGCAACTAGCTAAATATGTACCTAGGTATCTAGGTGACTAAGGTATGTACGGAGGCAGGTGGGTAGTAGGTCTATGTAGCTTAAGATCCGGCCCGGTGTACGGGCAGTATAGTACACCTCTATGTAACTCAAAAGGGGGGAGCAGATGGCGGGGCAAGTGATAGGAACTTCGCTGGGACTACCTGGGAAGCAAGTCCCTCTACGCATTCCTAGTCGGTACTACTGTCCGTACTAGCCCCAAACCCAGAAGCTTTAGCCCCTCTCGGCGCAGACATTATCACATTATCATGCAGCAAGCCGCTACACCACACACACTACTAGTACATTAGGTAGAGCAGTAACTAGAGCTACATTACCGGCTAGAACTCGGTGCATCAGGACAATTAGGTAGGTTAGGAGGTAGTCGATACCCCAAATCAGCACCCGAGATTGCATCACTTCGCTCAAGGACCCCCACGCCGGAAACGTGGAACATCTACATTAGTACAAAAGGTTAGTTGACCTTGGGTATATACATAGTATACACTACCAAGTATGTAAAAGTGTGTGTACCCGAGTACCTGACATCCTACATACAGTAGGTATATACTATGATACCTGTATGCACATGTACACTATCTACAGATTATAGTACCTCCGTACTCTATAGTAGATGCGTTGATGCAAGATACACCGAAAACGAACTAGATTACATGCCCTCACAACCAATACCGTGCTACAATACCAGCCAAAATGATTACTAGCGGTTGCTGCTGCTCTCGCCGCCCCTTATGCATGCCGGCGGGATACCCTTTTTAGGGAATACTCAGGGAATACATACTCAGATACCGTAGCCTGCATTAGTTAGTTTCTCGTCATGTTACCCAGGAACAAAACTAGGTAGCTGACTTGAGATACATACTAACTAGTCTATTATGTCTACTATACTATTAATGATGATGACGATAATATTTATTCAGGTCGACTGGTCAACTGGTCAATTCACTTTCTCTTCTCTTAGACCAGTCTCGACAGCGCCAGTCCGTTAGTTAGCCTACTGCCACTGTAGGTAGTCGCATGCCCCAACCAATCCCACTTGCACCTTAGTTCCATGGTCCCAATCCTATCCTATCCCAAATCCCACTTACTTACACTCACGCTCACACGCACCAGCCCATCTAGCCAATACAAATTCAATACCTACATAAAGCTTCCGTGCCCCTCACATCATTCAACGTTAAATAAGTCCAAGTCCAAGTTCTAGTTCTAGCTCTCCTCGCACAATTCCAGCCACCTAGTGTACATCCGACATCGTCCAAGCAGAGATCTACTTCGGGCGCTCTGCAGGTGCAGCAACACTGCAGCCGCATTTCAACAGCACAGGACGAGCAACCACGGCAAAACACATCTCTTCATGGCACGGCGCAACAGTGCCGATCTATCTAAACTCCACCGTCCCAAGTCCAAGTCTAAGTGGTGCCAGCCATGTTGCGTTATCTCGCGCTGACTCGACAAGTTCTGTCGTGAGGAGGATCGATATCACTATCTTAAACTTTTTCTCTACTCTTTAGCGCAACACTATCCGCCTTTAAATTGACTAAGGGACTAAGGGACCGAGGGACTAAGGTTAGGACTCCCGGTAGGTATGTATATGTATACAGTTTATTTCCTTAGGAAAACCGACTCTATCCGTCGTGCTCCTTGTCTCCCTCCGAGTTCTTCCTCCGAGTCCTCTCTCCTACTTATCGGATGGACTACATCACTAGTCCAACTTAAACTTCCCATTCGTGTCCACAGAAGCTCCGACTAACAGCCCTATCTGCGGCGACAGGTATCTCGGTTGACTCATTTCTCTTTGTGTGCACCAGTACGCCGGCGCCGGTTTCGTTCACAGTCTATAGACTAAGCCAAGCTCCTCTCTGCTTGCCTGCTTTCCCTATTTACAACAACAAAGAAATATGGGATTTGGAGTTTCGAGTTTCACGTCACCACGGATCTTACAAAGCAACACACCTTGTCACAGGCGTTCCACGCTGGTCCCGAACCCATCTATCTTCGCCAATCACCATTTACATCGGCATTCCAATAGGGAAACCCCGCTCGTGCTTTTAAGGAAACCTCCGAGATTCGGGGATCGGTCATCAGTGCTTGGCACCGATTGAAGTGCACGGCAGCTGCTTCAATTCAACATTGACACGATGAACGCCCAAATATCATTTCTGGTGAGCAATTTTTTCTCTATTCCTGGCCTAGCTGTGGCGGCTATTTCGAAATAAAACTCGTGGGAATTGCTCGCGTTTGGTGACAAGGTCCGTGACTGCGGGGAAACCTTTCGTCACAATACACATCACATCCAAGCATACCGTATGCCAACTCCGGTATGCAAGCAGCAGAGCCGGCCGGGAAATGATGTAAATGCAGTCGCATGCTTACGAATACATTCTTTAGGAGGGGACCTTCAGCCTGGTACACATTCCTCTGGACTTATACCCGACATTTTTGCAACCAATACTGCAGGTTCTTCTTCCTCAAGGGGCTGGGGACGTCGGCTCCACCAATGGCATTGAAGGCCTCGGCATTGACGCGAGGCATGCGTTCCTCAACATCAGCATAACCCCTATCGAATGCTCAGTCGTGTGTCACAGCAATTGGGCCAAGACGGTCTTTGAGCCTGTCATCAACCGTCTCCCGCGGGATGTCGCGAAAAGGGTGACTATCTCGAAAGAAGCCTATCTAGTCCTCTCAGTCATTAGTGCGGGGATGGATGCAGGGAATCGCGTCATGGAATTAACATCGCCCCTAGCACTGGCCGGCATCCCGATTCTTTTCATCACAACATATTATTCCGACTTTATACTAGTGCCCAAGAAAAAGAAGGACACGGTTGTACAGGCACTACTAGCTCGAGGATTTGAGTGCATCGAGGATGAAGAGTCCTACGTATCACAGACCGTCATGGCGCATGGCAGGGCAAAGAGCCACGGCAGCGAACCACCTTCGACACCCCCACCATCCAGCGTAGCAGAGTTACAAAAACGAACTTTCGACCTACTCAAGAAGCGAAATGTGGTTCCTTACATATGTGACGGGCTCAGCCTTGTTCAGTGCTCTGGCCGGGATGTATCCGAGTTAATCGACATAAGTAGCCGGCGACAGCATCTGGGCTGGCAGGCAGGTAGCAATGGACACAGGACTAGCTGGCTCGATAACATGGATACGAAATTGTATACCAGCCTGATCGCGGTTCTTGCTGGTCAACCTAAATTTTTATCCATTACATTGGCGCTAGAGGATGCTCCTTCTTTATTATTAGACAAGACCCTTCTGAATGTCTTTGGTGACTCTTTAGTCGGGGACGTCGAAGGCGACCTTGTGCCCATATTCCTCGATCTCGTCGACTTACCCCTCGAAGCCACGGGTATCGTCTCGGGCGTGGCCGGGAAACTCGTTGACGAGATGCACATGATAGAGACGGGTGTCAGCGCTGAGTTATCGTATCTCTCAACTGCGCGGGCGGGCGCAGTGATACTGTCTAATGAACAGTCGATGAAGGCACTTGAGGTGCTGAAACCACTTTTTGAGAAAGAGTAGGAGTTGAAGGGCATTTTGAATGGATAGCGTGTTTCTTTGTACAAACTACGACTAGGTTTTCTTTGCTAGCTAGGAGATACCGGGATGAAAACCTACCACGACCGCAGTTACGATTTACGACTATCCATGACTTACACATTACCCCAAAATCTCAGGCGTGGCGAGGCGGATATGGTGAAACTTGATATCATAGGGAAGGGGATTTCACGCATCGGAAAGGGGGGGGCATTGGGAGGCATCTGTCTCAAGCCACAAAAAATTCTTGGCTTATGTGCATATTATCAGGCGTTTGCTGAACGAAAGTTGCGATTGGGTCCCAACAAGAGTACATAGGCAAGGGAAGTTACTCGACTACCTACAGCAGTGTGGAATGAAGCCCCGTTCGACTAGCCCGCCAGTCGGACGAGGCCCACTCCCGTTGCTTTGTATATTACCGTGCTCTACCTTGGATACCAAAATGTTGGGTTGCATCTAGATTCCCTGAAATTTACTCTACTTGTCCTCCGCTTCTGTTGACCGTCAAGTATTCCTTAGAAGGCCGCATTGTCACTCCCCAAAAGTATTCCACTTTGCAAGACACTAGAGGTGGATATGTGGGAAACGTTCACGGGTCATAACCGGATTACCGAGATGTGACGAAACAGCGAGGGCCACAGCGCATCTGTAGTGGCAGGCAGATGAAGATCAGAAAGCGGTAACCCGAGTATACGGGATGTCACCTCCTTAAGCCTAACCTAAGTAGCCACCTTGCGTAGGCGAAAAAGCTTGGGGGTAGGTAGAGTAGGATAGGTAAAATTCAAACAAGGTACGAGGTGGCGGCTAGGAATAAGGTAGGTAGGTAGGTAGGTACCTCATCCGACGTACATATTACGATCATATGTGTGTGTATCTCAAACGACCGAGTGGCGTTGCGGACAGCTTCCGGGGCATGGGGGGAGATGGGGGGGGGGAAGCATGGGAGGATCCGCGGTTGGATGAGCAGATTTCCCACTCAGATATTATACTTATGTATGTATGTCATGCAGGAGGTAAGGGTGTATTGCATATCTAACACGCGATAGTTACCCACCCTTTTCCCCCCTCCCCCCTCCCCTCTTCCCGCCGCCACTACAAGTTGCGTCTTTGGGAAAGCAAATTCACACTAGACAGACATGCAGTAAGTAGCGCGCGCGAGAATATGCGAGGGTCTTTAACGGCTTGCGACGAGACAGAGTTAGTGCGTGTGAGTGTCTGAAAGCCTCCTACTCTGACGGGGTGTCTTGATTGGTTCTTTAGTGTGTTGTTGCTGCATTGGGGAAAATGTGTGGGGAGAAAGGGGATCGAAATACCCTGGTGTTGTCGGGCAGAACTTCTCCAGATGCCTACAGTAGTACATACTTGGTATCTAGTCTGGGTTCATCCTCATAAGCGGGGCTGAAGGAATGGTGAATACCTACTTACATAGTATCTACGATGGGTGGTTACGCAATTGTACATGGATGACCACCGCCGTGGAGTGCCGGCCCGCCACCGGCCGCGATCTCGACCGCGATCGCTGGAGCGCCTGTCGCGATATTGGCATCGGGGCGTTAATAGGCTCACGCCTTTCTTCGCTTCGTAAAGCTTGTGGGCATTCCACCTATCTACCCGGACTCGTCTCCGAGGTCGATATCGCATGTTTCGGCGGTATAGGGGGTTGCATCTTCTCGTCGTGCATGAGATTCGACGTCGTTTTTTTTTGTATAATATGCGGGGGAAACGGGCGGTTGCATTTGCATGGCAGCGGTGGCGCACAGGTATCACGTCGTAGTAGAGTTGAGTTGAGGAGACGCGGGGGGAGAAGAACGGTCTCGCCAGAAAATTCGCACGTTACCACTCATTCATGCTCCTCCCTCGTCGCCGCCGCCGCCGCGGCGGTTGCCACGAAAGCACAGGTACTTGGCGGATTGCTGCGTTCACGCATCCTGACCCTAGAGTGCAGAAGCCCCTTGTTTGGATTCGATGATAGGGTTGGCCGCGATGTTGCCCAGAATGCAGAGGTCGACGCGGCGGCGGCGGCGGCGGCGAAGATTCCTGCTTCTTGTGCCGCTTGCGAGGTTCACTCACATATACATGCATGTCCTTCGTCGGTGTGCTGAGACTAAGCGAATGTGACCTTTGTCTAGACTACGGTCCTCCAATCGAAGCTGGCTGCCGTGCGAGGTGACAAAGAAATCGTCACCTCGACGACGAGAACATGTACCTAGATGACTGAAGGTAAACGAACAGATGTTGCCACTATCTCTATTTGCCTAGCTAGCTATTTCGCTTCTTATCTGTGCTACTACTCGAAGTCTTGGTAGGCTGATTATGGCTTTCTAGATTGCGGATGACACGTCTGCGAGGGATCCATTGCTCTTGAAGGGCCGATTATAGCGCATAGCCTCCGAGGCATGTATATTGGCTCCAAGACATCGCGGCCTATCTACATCGGGCTTTATGGAATGTTCTTATTCCTAGATGTCGAAGGGTATAGAGTTTGTTTCCCGTCGCCTAAGCCGGAAAGCTGGAGACCTAGTGGGAAGAGCCTGCTGCGCATTGTTCATTATTCGGATATTCAGTAAGTGATCATGCTCTCGTTCTGGCTGCTTTCTGGGGCACCGAGGCTCCCTGGTGGCTAAAATCGTGTCTCGGAAACTTCTCATACCTATAGATCTCAAAAGAACGGCAACTAACTCTGTGTCTTGAAGTATTGATCCTTGGTATACGGAAGGGGTTGATGCTAATTGCACAAAGTTCATTTGTTGCTAGTAGGAGAAATACTTCAACTGGGATTTATTGTATGGCGATTCTCTATGTTGCTATAATCATCTCCTTTTTCTGTGTCATGATTCGATCTTTTGATTCAATCTTGAAGATGGGCGTTACTACGATTTTCTTCTAAATTTACTAATGATTCTAAACCCACGGTAGAAACTACCTAGGCACTTTGATGGGTCAGCTCCCGGCTATGCTGTGCGTCGGGCTCGGCCGAATGATGAGCACAATGCCACTTGCTAGCAGTGTTGGGAGGGAGCATGTACGAAGCCATACAAAGATGGGAACTTGCGCTTCACATCACTTAGCACAAATCTGTATTATATGCATGATTACTGATTGTATGAGGAGCCGATGGGGAAGGACGCAAGCCGATGACTCGCCCAGTTGAAGGGCGAGCTCGATGCGACTGAGAAGGCTGGTGAGAAGGTGTATATCATCGGGCATATGCCCCTAGGTGCGCGAGATGCGTTCCACGATGTATCAGATTATACTGATCAAATAGTGAACCGATGTGAGGTTACCATTGCCATACTATTCTTTGGTACGTATATTTTGACGTCTTTTCTAGAGGCTATTACTCATTATAAGTAGATATTTCTGACTATATCACAATCGCAGAGGACACGCATTTTGACTAGTTTGAGATATCGTATTCTAACTACAACCAACGGACTGTGGACAATGCGGTTGCTGTGTCTTATATTGGACCGTCGACGACACCTACGTTGGGCTATCCGGCTTTTCGGGGTTATGATGTACATGTTCGGAGTCCTGGGCATCAAAACATACATTGTGAACGTGGTTGATCCGGCATTCCAGGGGGCGGAGGGCTCGATCTGAACGAAGCACTATTCAGCGAAAGAAGCATACGGTGACCTTGCCGACTCGCCTCTCGCGCCCCCAGTCGATAGTGATAAGCCGAATGAGGAGATTTGGGAGCTAAATCCTGCGTTTTGGCATGAGATCACGGAAGTCTTCGAAGATAATGCAGTAGTGCTGCTTTTGAGAAATTCACTAGCCGGAGGTGTGTGGTGGCGATTGCCAGAGAACGGAGATATGTAAACTGAGAGTTGAGAGGGTGTGGAATAATTGTATGCTTCTCGGTACTATCAGCTTGACGAATGGACCGACTGGGGGCACTCCTACTACAAAGCTCCGGGGACAGGGATGTGACGGTTTGGTGTTGGCTGATATGATGGGGAGTCTGGCGGGTGATGCTGAGACGCGCGTAGTGGTTGGAGAAGCTTCCAAGATTGTAGATCATGGTGATTGGGAATTGTGACAGGTCATCTATGGAGGATAGAATGACAAGGATTCGTGGTATACATATAACAGTAACACCTATACCTATGGCGTAACTCTTGGACGAATGAATCTTTTTGAATACGATGAACGATTTTGAGCTTGGTGTGATGGAATAAACACAATTGGCCTTAGGTAGGTAGGTATGTAAACTACATCCTACCAACTACTTACATATACCTAACTGATGATCATGACTATAGGACCAATTTTGAATACTTGCGACTGCTCAGGATGTATGAGGTAGAGGGCTGGGAATGGAATGGGAAGTGTAAGCCGGGATAATCTCGTGAGGCTGTGCCTAGAAATCGCGCCTAAAGTATTAGTAGGGACGGGGATAAACTTGGCGGTCGCATTGCGTACACACCTATATAGAGGTATACACTACCGGGTACGCCGCCGCCTGAACTCAGCTTCATTCCAGAAGTAGCAAGAAGCGGTAAGACAAGCCACCTATCTATCTATCTATTTACCAGTAGAGACACCTAGAGTTTCCATTCACGACGGACCAACCTTCTTTAACTTATCAACAATATCAACACACCAACCGTTACTTACTACTGTACATGGTGCATTGTCAACAGAGGACAATCGACCGTGTTTATTTTTAATCAGGCAAAAGGGCAAAGTGTTTCATTTTTGTCTGTACTGAACTGTAAAGCGCCAAGAGAAGAAAAAAAAAAAAATAAAGAAGAGGAAGACAGAACCTCAATATAAAGCTCTATCTAACCTTGAGCTACCATCAAAGCTCTACACGCGCACGCGCATCGCATCGCATCGCATCGCATCTTGACAGCCAATCGTTTGAGTCTATCCAACGTTAGGGGCTATCAACTCTCATCTTGGATGCTCGGCTTACATCCACGACCGACCTTGAAGGCCCGGCCGTCGTTGGTGGATCTCATTCGACGGAACAGCACTGGAAACAATAGCAGACCCAGCACACCAACAGCTGCTAGCACACCACCTGAAAGTGATATATCCACACCCGAGTCTTCGTCACCCACACTACTATCGCTTGAGCTGGAGCCTAAGCCTGAGCTACTAGAGCCTGAGCCACTACGGCTTGACGACGCTAAAGCCACACTGCGGTTGGCACTGGACGAGACCACAACCACTGCAGCCCCTGGAGCTCCCAGCCAATCCCTGTCTGAGAGTCCCGTACCATCACCGACAGCTTTCCCAGCTACTGCAACTGTCCTTGTTGCTATTTCATCTTCAAACTCCTCCTCGACATCAACACCGCCACTTCTTGCTACTTCATCCCCTGCAGCCTCACCTCGCCCTACCAACTATACTAGCCCTGCCGACTCCGTCCCTACAGCTGCCGAGGTCTCGAAAACAGTCACACAAGCTCCCAATATGGCCCCGGTAAGCTCGCACCTCGACCATCCTCGAGTTGAACGACATATCGGCTCAGCTCAGCTCTGTTGCCCCTCCATTCACAAAACATATCTTTGCTGATTCCTTCATCAGTCTGCGAAAGCCACAAATGGCGACCATGATGGGCTCAATTCTGGTATGCGCCCGTCCAATTCCCACACTATAAGATGTAAATATTAACATATAACATAGGCAGGGTCTACTCCGTGTCCGGGTTCGTAAACAATCCTCGCCATCCACCGCAGCCGCCCTATCGATTATGGAGCTAATCTTTCCCGCAGACCTGTCGTTGTCGCTGAAGACCTGCTCGGCGTTGCCATGTACGAGCTTGTACGATCCTCACTCGACTCTCTTCATCCTGTTACGTCTACTAACATTGAGCAAGGTCAAAGTCGGTCACGATGAGCTGATTGGTGAGGTCATTCGGATCAACGCCGACCAGGCCACTATTCAGGTCTACGAGGAAACTGGTATGCGCCCATTGATATTAGCAGGCTCGTAAACATGACACTAATATGCCAACAGCCGGTCTAACTGTCGGTGATCCTATCCAGCGAACTGGAAAGCCCTTATCCGTCGAGCTCGGCCCTGGTTTATTACATAACATCTATGACGGCATTCAACGCCCACTCGAGAAGATTCAGAAGCAGGCTCAGAGTATCTATATCCCTCGTGGTGTCGCCGCTCCTGCCCTCGACCGTGAGAAGAAGTGGGAGTTCACGCCGACCTTGAAGGTGGGCGATCACATTTCTGGCGGTGACGTATGGGGAACAGTCTTTGAAAACTCTTTCATCAAAGTTCACAAGATCCTATTACCTCCTCGGGCAAGAGGCACCATCACCAAGATTGCCCCCAAGGGCGAGTACACCGTCGAGGAGAAGATCCTTGAAATCGATTTCAATGGCACCAAGACCGAGCATGGTATGATGCAGGTATGGCCGGTTCGTGTTCCTCGACCCACCACCGAGAAGCTGTCAGCGAGCAACCCCTTCATCGTCGGGCAACGAGTCTTGGACGCTTTATTCCCTAGTGTACAAGGTGGTACTGTTGCCATTCCCGGAGCTTTCGGTTGT
Source organism: Xylaria digitata (assembly GCA_022495195.1). Lineage (NCBI taxonomy): Eukaryota > Fungi > Ascomycota > Sordariomycetes > Xylariales > Xylariaceae > Xylaria > Xylaria digitata. Next base: position 55,405 of record MU377007.1, read on the forward strand.
GGTAAAACTGTCATCTCGCAGTCTGTCTCTAAGTTCTCCAACAGTGATGTCATTGTCTATGTCGGATGTGAGTAATACCAAAATTCATTGCTTTATTTGTCTGAACAACAGTGTTTTTTTCTTACTAGCTTACTGTCTCGAGAGCTCTCTATATGTATTTGAGGGTTTCATAACTTTCAGCTCGAAACCGAATTACTGACAGTCATGTTTTACAGGTGGTGAGCGAGGGAATGAAATGGCTGAAGTCCTGAAAGATTTCCCAGAGCTTTCTATCGAGGTTGAGGGCCGCAGGGAACCCATCATGAAGCGGACGACGTTGATTGCTAACACTTCCAACATGCCTGTCGCCGCTCGAGAAGCTTCTATTTACACCGGTATCACTGTCGCCGAATACTTCCGTGATCAGGGTATGAACGTGGCTATGATGGCAGACTCTTCATCGCGGTGGGCCGAAGCTCTGCGAGAAATTTCTGGTCGTCTGGGTGAAATGCCTGCTGATCAAGGTTTCCCCGCCTACCTGAGTACCAAGCTTGCCAGTTTCTACGAACGTGCCGGAAAGACTCAATGCCTGGGTTCTCCCGAGCGTGAGGGTAGTGTCAGCATTGTCGGTGCCGTCAGTCCTCCCGGTGGTGATTTCTCCGATCCTGTCACCAGTTCTACCCTAAGTATTGTACAAGTCTTCTGGGGTCTCGATAAGAAGCTTGCTCAACGAAAGCACTTCCCTTCCATTAACACCTCAGTATCATACTCCAAGTATACGAACACGCTTGATCGGTGGTACGAAAAAGAATATCCCGAGTTCCCTCGACTCCGTGATCGTGTCAAACAGCTTCTTTCCGACTCCGAAGAACTTGACCAGGTCGTACAACTAGTTGGCAAGTCGGCGTTATCCGACCCCGACAAGATTACTCTTGATATTGCTACGCTACTTAAAGAAGATTTCTTACAGCAAAATGGCTATTCAAAATATGACCAGTTCTGCCCCCTGTGGAAGACCGAGTGGATGATGAAGCTCATGATGGGTTTCCACGACGAGGCACAGAAAGCAATTGCCCAAGGCCAGGCCTGGTCCAAAGTCCGTGAGGCTACTAGCGATCTACAGGCCCAACTTCGAGGTCTTAAGTTCGAGGACCCCAACGATGGCGAGGAGGCTATTTGCAAGAAGGTGCGTGCCTTTTATCCCTAACTTGGTTGTCTCAGGTTGACTAATTACTATTTACAGTACGAGGATATCCACCAGTCTTTGATGGACAAGTTTGCGTCTGTAATGGACGAGTAATTTGACTTTGTCGGAAGATCAAGGGCTGTATATAACTGGACTAAGGGGAGGGGCTAATAGGCGGGGCAGGGCTCAGAGTCTCATCAACATCGAATACCAATTTAGAGTAGGTTTATTATCAAGTCCTGGAATTCCTTTCACGGATATGACCTTGAAGCTTCTGGTCAAATGTATAGTGTTTTGACATGGAGGTGTCTAGTTTCTGTTATAAATCGTAACTTCATAACTTCATCTCTGATAATGCATACTCTCTCTCCTACGTGATTCCCATGCGCCTTTCCCTAGTCCTTCGAGAACCGTCTAATTTTCCGTTTACGTTTTTCATTCCTTTTTTTTGGGGTTCAAAACCCACCTTTCCTAGCGTAGGTGGAAACTTGATCGGTAAGATCTCCGAGGCGTAACATAGGCATAAGGAACGTGGCTGTACTAATACTGAACCTAAGGATACATATATGGGAAAGAGAGTATTCTCGCGGGCGAATTTTGAGTTGAGAAGGACCTAGACCTGCTGATTGATACTTGGTTTACGCGTCTTTCCTCCCCCTCCTCCTGCCTTCCTTTCTTCCCCCTAAGGAGATACGAAGGTCTGGGTAGGGATTCTTTGGTCGTTATCGTCGTCATGGATGGATGGATGGATGGACTGCTTGCTTGCTTGATTTCGTTGGTGTGGAGATGGATCGGCGCGGCGGAGACGGAGTTGGTTCACTGGGATCCTGTCTCCCGCAGAGCGGGGATCTGAGGACGGCATACGACGAGACTGGCCGGTTTGGCACGGCGGGCTAGTGTGAAGGATGGCCGGGCTGTATCCTGTTATATATATACATATGCATGCATGCATATCATCTCAGTTGAGCCGTCAACTAATCTCATAGGTGTCGTTTCTCGTTCTTCCTTCCTTGGGGCTTCTCTTGGTTGGTTGGTCGGTCGGCCAGCTCCGTCGGTCGGTATTCTTTCCTCCCTCCCTCTTCGTTGCGGTGCTGTGCTGTGCTCTCGGGGAATACAGAATCCGCCTTGTCTGACTCCCAGAGGCTCTCATCAGTCCTCCCCTTTCACATTTCCGGCCGTCTCTTCGGCGTTCTTATCGTCGACCGTTTTACTCGATTTGTTGTGTCCTTTCACATCTTCCATATCTCCTCCCCCTTCCTCGTCCTGCTTCTCTCCTGCATTTTCCGCCCCCTCCTCCTCTTCGTCCCCTACCTCGACTTCTTTATCCTCTAGCATAACCCTGACACGTTCGATCCTTTTCACCGCGCCTTCCAACCGTCCGATGCGCGCCCTCTTCTCTTCGTCTCGCTGCCCGAGCTCATTAAGACGTTCTTCGAGTGCCGCTCGCGCGCGCCGCTCCGTGGCGACCATGGTATTGGCCTCCTCGAACAGCGAGGCGCTAAGGTCCTCGACCTCCCGGCCCGTCGCGGCCAGCTTTTCCTCGGCGGCGGCGCGCAGGCAGCGCTCGTGCGCCAACGCCGTCATTAATTCCCTGGCGTCCGCGGTGTTGCTGTTTGTCCGGTCGCGAGGGCCCAGAGGTAGAGCGGGGGAGGAAACGGATGATAAGCTCCCTCTTTGTTGTGTGCTGGTATTCGGCGGAGGCGTGGATGAGGACGCTGTTGCTGCTGATGCTGACTTCCGCGGGGAGAGTAGCTGGCTTATCCGTGAGGCTGCGCCGGCTCCGAGGAAGGAAGAGCGTGGACTGCTCGTGCCTACGCTGGGATCGGGTGTGTGAGGTCTGTTATTACTGCCGTTGCTGCTGCTATTGTTGTTTTTTGTAGATGTCGTGGTGGTGGAATTCGTGCTTGTAGACGCGGCGCGCAGACGGGATAGTTCGTCTTCGTAGTCTGCCCAGCGGTCTACAGCTGCCGTGGCCTTCTGGTTGAGCAATCGGACCTGCGCTTGCAAGTCTTCGATCTGGCGCTGGGCTTGTAGGAGGGCTGCGTGCGGGTCGGAGGATGGGGCGGGGAGGGAGAGGCCGCAGTTCGGACAGCATGGTTCGTTTGCTGCCGATAGCGTTGTTGCCATTGTCGTGGTCGTTGTTGTTGTTGGCGGTAGTGTCATTGTCATGGTTGTAGACATGGTGCTTATGCTGTACCCATTGAATGAATGTGTCGGATCGAGAGGTACGATCTGAATAGGTAAGGTAGGGTAGGTAGGTAATATTAATTAGGCGTCTCGACTGCTAACGTCGTAGATGTGGCGTCGTGTAGTGCAGTTGGAGTCAGACGGTGTGTAATGAAGCTATGCAAATCGATGCCCGAGTACTGCCCGAGGGCGTATCTAGTTTCCCTATTCGTTTCCTGCTGTTTACTACCTACCTAAGGTAGACATGTAAATAGGTAGGTTCTTAGGGTAGTAGTAGCCAGGTTGTGAGTAAAATGTACCCGAGTAAACTCGTCGATGTTAAGGTATTGATGGTGAATTCGCGTTTCGGTGTTCAATGCCAACTAATTTCTCAAATAAACAAGTGGTTTTCCGGTGAAATCAAAAGCACACATCAATCATTATGTTTCATAACATGCCGTTGTAGAAATAGCATTCTTGAGAAATCGGCTGTGCAAAATATTAGTATCTAGCTATGGGCCGTTCATCTTCTGGGGTCTGGGTTCCATTCTGTCTGGGGTTTATTTTTGGTGGCCGGAGACCTTCAATTTGCATATGTCATTTCGGCTGCGCCTCGTTTTAGATAAAATGTTCAACTCAACTCTATTCCATCTTTCTCCGACGCTCGCTCATTTCACACTAACATTCATCAAATTCAATTACATAGAGTTTCGAATCCTTCTCAATTACTATGCTTCTCCGTGTCTCCTTCGGGTTAAAATCAGGTCCTTTCGGCAATCCACACAACGATGTATGCAGTATTGCATCCTGAACATGATGAAGACTAAGAGTCAACTGAGACTCTACCGCTGGATATACCAGCACTGCCTAATTCGGAATGCGCCTATGGATAACAAGAGGGATATAAAATTGGCATGCCCAAGGGACTTACGAGTGCACCTCGTTCTTACTGACTCAGTTGAAGCTCTCCCCGTGACCTCGTTCCAAGTGCATTAGACCGACCATGTTGTGATTTGTTAGACTGGCAGCTTGATCTCCGTCATTCTATGAATTCGGTCTCGGAAGACCATCGATCGCCCGAGAATTAAAATTTGCCCGGTACTATCGAGCGCAACGCCGTGCATCATCGGCGACGGTTAGCGAACTCGATGTAGGCACTTCCCCGTCTAGACAGGAATGTCGTGATATATAGCGTTTTTTTAACGCCAAGCCTTCGCGCCGTAGTGTACATGGCACAGCGCCACTTTCTTGCTTCAGTAGGCTTGTTAGTTGTGGTATTGAATCCTACCCGAATACGATCGTCGCTCAAAGAGGTTTCGCAACTTTCCGGCATTCACTAAGGCCCGTCTCCGGGTCCTTGTATTCCTTCCAAGTAACAGGGAACATGGTATTACCCGCCTCGCTTATAGCCATGATAACGCCAAGTTCGTTGTTTGCGGTCGAGAGATAGTAGTTGGCCTGGTCGCCCAACGATATCTATAGCCGGTAGGACCTTGTTAGCTCTGACTTGTATAAGACTCCTCTTGTGCTAGGGGATATCTGGAGAAACTCACCACCTGCGCTCGCACAATATCCCCAGGGCGGAAACTCTCATAAATCTTGACACGGTCCTTTTCGGTGGCGCGCACATCCTGCACACGCACTACGCCCTGCCACTGTGCCGACAGCACTGCGTCGCCAACAACGAGGATGGATACGGTGGCTTCCCGCGGCGTGATGCGCGTCACGCGGCATAGGACGATGTTGCCAACTTCGGGGAGGACTTCACGCTTGTCGTGCTGTTCGGCGGTGCTACTGCTTGCTGGGGAGACGGATATAGTTGGTAGAGTGCTTGTGCTAGACGGTGTACTCGGCGTGTTTAAAGCTGCAATACGGTGCATGCGCTTCGCGGGGCCGGGCGCCTTTTCTGGTTGGGTGATGCTAATGGTGCCTAGCAGTGAGGAGTAGAGGTTCGATTCATGGATATGTGTTCCTGGACCGGCGATATATTTGCTCGACGAACCGAGTAGTTGGCCTGGTATAGCCACCGTTTGTGCCTGGGCCATCGCCATGGTTGTCGGCGGTAGTGTTTTCCTATGTTGTTGTGTTGCCGTGGAGGCGATGCGACTTTGCGACAACAAAGGGTTGCAGAGGTAGAAGTTGTTTAATGTGGCTTTTTTTTTTCCCCCTAAGATGATGTATAGCTTCTAGCTAAGTCGAAGTACTACGAGGTAGTGTAGTGTAGATGATGCACAATTGGTTGATCGGTATCCAAGATCTCTTTTCGCCGATAGTGTGTGTGTGGGGCCAAATAGACAGCCAATAAGAAAGTGGGTTAAAAAAGAAGCGCGATCCGGCCGCCTGGTCTGCCGAAGACCCCACAATCTACCCTGGAACCAGCTTCCGACGAGACTAGGACTACAAGACCCCTGCCACATCGAAATAAGCTATACGAATACGGTCGGATTGAGTGCGATGGATTGATTAATCTCACCACTCTTCCAATATACATGTACCTATATATACCTAATGTATCAGTTATTTCTCTCTGTTCAAGTCTGCCTATACTTTCCTTTAATCTTTTAGTCGTTCCTTATATTCGATTTCCCCCACACGCGAGCAACAATGGCGCGCCTCCTTACTACCATCGCCATCTTGCTCGGCGTGTTTGCCCCCATCGTCATGTTGTTGGAGCGCAGCCTCGAAAGCTTCTACATCTTCGACAAGGAGCACCTGCACGACCTCGCACAGCGCGGTATACAGGCTCACGGCAATGACACTAGCGCTATTGTGAATTTTATCGTGGGGGAGCTTGCCGAGAAACACCCGTATCACATCAACTCCCACAGACACGACGACCCTGATGAGTGGATGTTCAACAATGCCGGCGGCGCTATGGGCGGCATGTACCTCATTCATGCCAGTACGTTGATTTCCGGCCCCTGAGTTCATCTTCTGCGAAGAACGTTGTTATTCGCTTTCCAATGGTTTCCTTGAGACGAAGCTGGCAGAAGACAATGTACTGTCGTAGAGCTAACAGACAGCCCACTGTAGGCATAACCGAATACCTCATCATCTTCGGCACGGCCGTCGGAACAGAGGGGCACACTGGCCGACACACGGCCGACGACTACTTCCACATTCTGTCGGGCGAGCAATGGGCGTACACACCCGGCGACTACAAGCCCGAGGTCTTCCCCGCCGGTTCCGTACACCATCTCCACCGCGGCACCGTCAAACAGTACAAGATGCCCGAGGGCTGCTTCGCGCTCGAGTATGCCCGCGGCTGGATCCCGCCCATGCTCTTCTTTGGCTTCGCCGACGGCCTGTCCTCGACCCTCGATCTGCCTACCCTTTGGCGCACAACCTACATCACCGGCCGCGAGATGTTGGGTAATCTAGCGATCGGCAAGTTCTAAGTAGCCTAGAATATGCTGGACAGAACAGGCGGCAATGCGGCTCTCGCGTACGAACGCTAATGATCGATATGGCTGTATAATAACTTGGAGCGTTGGGATAGAATTGGCAATCCGGCTAGGAACATAGAATATGGCTTTTCGTCATAATGCGCAATCATAGCACAGCCTATCCATTGATGGTAGAGTTGGATGTGATAGGTAATCTAATATTAAAAGATATGTCCTGCTACCATGACCTAACCTGGTGTGTCTGAAGTATGAACTCCCTTGCGCACTCTATAGTGTCGGAAAATGCATCTAGTGGCTGAGAAAGACGTATTAGGCGGATCTACTAGTGTAAAGCGCCTCTATCCATCTCTATCTATACAAGTAACAACGCATAACTACTCGTTGTCACATGCTATGCCGTGGTATCATGCACCTAAATGTAGTCGAAAAGCAACGTAAACCACCCATCTATATAATTCCCACGTAAAACCGCCTCCAAGGGTCTTTGTCTCGTGATGCCTTTTCCTGTGACTCCTGCTCCGTGATAGTCTCCAGAACTCTCCAGTCATAAACAGCAACCCATTCCCTCTCGCCGTTTCTTTTCTTCAAATCGGCATCCTTGATTTTTTGTAGGAAAGCCTCTGTGGCTTCTTTTCGTCTCGATTCAACGAGGCAGATCTTGCGCATCCGCCGTCCTCTTCCAGGCGTAGCTTTAGGTGCCGACTCGCATTCGACGTTGCCTGTGCTTCTACAGATGTTCATTCGTGAATCTATGCTGTGCCACGCCCGAGGGTCGAGAAGAGGGTCGTCGATACCGTGGCGTCTCAGCAAATCATCTGTGATCCAGGCATAACTAGATATGCAAGGTGATAGCAAGATGGAGCAGCTTGCAAGGGCACATTCATGTCTAGCAACAGAATAGCATGACGAGTTTGACTTGCTTTGACTCTGAGCTGTCACCGAAATTCGTCGGCTTCGAGCGATCCTACTAGGCGATGAGGAAGGCATTTCTGATGCCGTATAATATGCCGCAGGCGAAGAGGCAGCATGTTTCGCAACGCATATATCGGTTTCCTCTTGAGTTGATGGGGCTGTGAGTGGCAGGGTAGACGGATGGTGCCGGGACTCTGCGTGATGTTTCTCGGAAACATTTAAGTCTACTTGGCTGAGAGGTTCTCGATGTCGCGTGTGAACCGATTCTGCCGGAGTATTCTGTTGTGACGAGCCTATCGACGATGTACCCGAGTATCTGCGACGCCGCTTCGCGGCATACCCTAATCTCGACTGCTCGGTGGTTAGCCGTTTAGCCTGGTTTAAAGTTGACATTGTCGAACTCGCAATATGAGTATCTGCAGAAGCAATTGTGGCTTGAATAGCCGAGGACCGTGGAGGTGAAGGTAAATCACGTCTGGGTTGTCGCGCGGTAGTTTCGGTCGATGTTGACGAGGAAGGCGAAGAAGGAGCATCGGAACATGTCGTCGCTTGACTTGGGGCGTCCACTAAGAACTTCCCGCGATCCATCTTTTCGAGAGCCTTAACCCATTGGCGCGTCTCCTGGCTGTCTTCTTCCTCTGGAACAAGCGTTGCAGCTCTGGCTATATCCTGCAGTTCAAGAAAGGTGATGGTATCCAGATACGATCGATCATGATGTACTTTGCCAACCTGTGGAAATCGCATGCTCCAGAAGTTCGTATTTGGTTCCTTGTCGAAGGCAAAACAGCGCATATCGAAGATTAAGGGGCATGGGAATACAACCGTCGGTTCCTTTGCCAGTGCGCTCCCGCTATAGTCCAACTTGAAGAAAGTATTATCCTTGCGTGGCACAGATATTGGCCGTTGTTGAGCCCAGAATGTCGATAATACAGGCCCGGTAAGTTCAACGATATTGGTCACCCGAAATCGAGGTATTTCGGTCTTCGCTCTCGCTTGGTCGCTGTTTTCCAAACATCCTATGAAGAAATGGGTCCATCTCACATTGGGCAATTTATACTCTCTTGCCTTTGCAGCATCATATGATGCGCCAACAACTGCGAAGTCTCCAACATCCCCCCATCCTTGTATGTATTCCTTCTTCAATTTGATATTACAACAGCCATACCGCCTGTTGGTTCCGTTGAAATCAAAATAGGGCTCATCTGGCTTCAATACTAATCCTTCGCCACGAGAGGATATGCACTGTGCAAAAAGTTCACGCAAAGTTGGTACGGCGGAGGGTCGAGATGTATAAATAGTAGTGCGAGATACAAGTTCTGCGTAACCCTTTCGGCATGTAACTATCTCGCTCAGCCTTCGAAATCGCTCGCTGTTCTTCACTCCCAGTAATGATTCGTCGTTAATTAAAAGCACATCATAGTATATGATCATAAGGTGCTCATATTCATGCGCCCTGGCGATAGGTGAGTCTAAGTTCGCGATTATAGGCAGTAGTGACCTACTGTGAGTCATTTGCAGTGCCTAGAAATGAACCCGAGCGAGAGACATGCTTACGAATCTTATGAAACGGGAGAATCTTGTGTTCCTGTATCTTACCGGTTAGTATATCTCGACCCAATTAATGTACGACGGATGCTTGCCTTAGTGCTATATACCACGAGCTCTCCTTCTAGGATGCAGCCTTTTGTAAAGCGACAGTCCCCATTTCCTATGTTGAGAGACTCACGTATAGTGCTATTTGTTTATCAGTCGGGGATTGAATATTTATGACAACATAACTAACCTATGTAAGCCCACACGATCGGCTGTGCTATCTTTACCACTCTTGGAGAATATTTGTATGCAATCGCGAGGCTTACGAAGGTCGATATGGATCTGGCAATATTCGCCGTCTAGCTTTTGTTCGCACACAACTTCGCGTCCCTGTGCCATGTCCATGCAATTTTTCATGCTTCTTCCTTTAAACCAAGGCTGCCTTCCAACCTTTGTCCCAAGGCGCGGCTTTAATAGGCTTGCATTAATGCTTGGGGCATTGGGCTTTTCGTCGATGTGGCGTACATATGTGATCGCAATGGAAAGATCGTCTCTAATTTTCATCATCTGGGGAAGGAGTGGATGGTAGTTACGGAAGACAATGTGTGCATTCAATTCCACGGGCCGGTAATTCTTCAGGACCAATCTAGTAAACCATTTTGCGTCTCGTGAACCAAGGCGAGTATAAATACTTCCCAATAATCCAGTCGGTTCGCATATATCAGAGGTTTGATGCAGGGCTCTCACCGCAGGTGAGCTAAATCTGCAAGCTGCTGCTATACGACTCAATGTCTCGTCGATCTCTTCTACGGTGAGATGGGTTGTATCGTCGCGAGAGTTAGGCTAGAGGCTATCGTCAATTTTTTGGGCTTGTTTCAGGCATTATATACACCAACGATCATAGGACCTAGAGAGGACTTACTGTCCGACGTAAGGCGCTCTCCACACAGTCAGCAAGATCCATGCCACAACCGGACTCAGTCCATCGACGAAGCTCCAGCACGCGCGAGGCCCCAAGCATCAAGACCTTGCCGAAAATGCTTTGCAGTTTTGGGGCCTGGATATTATAGACTCGATCGGTCCTTCTCTCTGGTAATAACGTAGAGAGTATAGCACAAGCGTCATTGCCAGGCGCATTAATGAGACAGCGATGCTGTTGAAACCAAGATTTGATGATTGTATCAGAGGAAGCTTGTTTTTCCGGAGGCTTGCGCCCTTCATCGTCGAGCTGCTGAAGCAGGTCACATATATACCTATAAGGAAATGGCATCGTAATTGAAGCCGAGAAATTTGAAAGACGCGAGTTACGGAGAAGAACCAGTCCCAAGAGGGGGAACCAAGCCAAGGAGAGATGTATATGAGAGAGGGATCATATTTGTAGGCAGCAAAGAGCACAAAGCTATTGCAAGCCCGGAGCTATGATGCAAATGCAATTGATTACTTAAACCAGCTCGTATTCAGAATAATGACTAACAAAGAATCCAAATTTGAAGGCAGCAAACAATAGAAAATCAATTCGTAGAATGCGACAGTGTCACCTGTGACTGAGTCAATGGAAGGTTAGCTCGTTCTGATTAGCCAGCGCGGGGCTCGAGCTCGACGCGATGTCAATAACCCGTGTTCACGTGCTTGTTTGCCTGTTCGCCTGTAGTGTACCTTAAGTAGGTAGCGGTTGTGGCTTTGGATAGCAGCCGTCGGCCAGCTGTCCGTTTTCACTTACTACGAACTCCTCTAACCTCCGTTATCAATCTGTATTCTGCTCTATATATACCTAGAGATAAGTGTGCTTGATGTACTACATAGCATATACAATACCATGTTAAATAGGTAGAGTTTAAGGGGTACTACCTAAGGTACTGAGGTATACACCTACACTACACTAGGTAGAGTGGGTGAGGTACACTGGGTTAGTCTAATAGCGTCAACTACCCTGCAAGGGCGAAATTGATGTCCTGCAGGTCCCACTACTATGTGGACAAGTTCAAGAGGGCTTTTCCGGGCTTTTCTGATGCTATCCTGGTATTTGTCCTGCAATTGGCGTATCTTGGCTGAAAGACCCGCAGACTAACGACGGCGGAACCTGTTCAGACCTACAGTACTACACTAATACTTTTCTACAAACACCTGCCCCTAAAATCTCATATGATACACTATACCTAGAAACAAGATGGCTATTAATCTGGGTTTCTGTGGAGTAGGTATCGATTCGTTGTTTCGTTAACGGTTGACTAGGTACAGTAGTGTAATCATACCTATAGTAGCGTACACTACTTGATGGTGGTATAGTAGTGGTATAGGAAGCCTGGATACTGGATACACTACACTACACAATCGAATCAAAATAAACAACCTCAAAGTAATATCCCATATTCAAGCATATCTACTGTACCCTTACCACTTATCATTTGGCCAGACCGGAGACTCCGCTCTCTTATTATGCCTATATATCATCAGCGTACATAGTACACTACCTAGGTACAGACTGCACTACAGACTGACTACACAGTAATTCTGTCTTCGTTCTCCGATAGTCCGCGTCATCAGCTGTTGTTGCGGTACCCAAATGAGTAGTGAGTGTTATTGGCTGCTAGAACAAGTTATAACACTCGACCATCACAGCCATTCTACATATATACAATTATTCGTAGCTACATAGGTACTTAAGTAAATAAGAGACGTGCAACGCATCCGTTTGTTTACAACCATTCGTCGCCTTGGCTCTCAGCTGCCCCTGACTGAAGTGACAGGGACTATCCTATCATCTTATTGGAATTATGCAGGGTGTCTATTATTATTATAGGTGGTACACTACCAGCACTGACTGCAGGTCCCAATCCAACCCTACTTAACCTCCACTACCTACTTGCCTAGACGATATCCGCAACCTCCATTGGTGCCCCTTCAATCTCCTCCCAACGCTGTCGTCAAACATAGCTTCACTTTCATTCTTTTTCTTTTTCACCACTGCCATTGCAGTCTTCACACACTGGTCGTCACCATCCGCCCAGGGCATCGATTGGTGGTTCTTCGGCGGTGGCTGCAATTTATTTCGTCTGTCCATGAAACAAAAACAGCTCCTACAAATCTGTCTTGCTACATCTTCTTCATCCACTCTTTTCAACAACAGGCGTCTCAACAATATAATCAGCGCTCTATATTCTAGAAGAATATCGCATTCCGGGAGACACCAGAGGCACCGCCGTGCCCCGAGTGCCCCGTTCACTCTCTCCTCTTCACATTACTATCCTAATCTAAGCCAGCATCGGCGTCTCATAGGTGAACCTTCCAATTGTCGTTCTGTTGCAAGACTTCTCAGACCAATCGTTTGGATAGACATGGGCTTGGAGCGCCGTTTGTCGCGTGCATCGCCCAACGCACCTGCGTCTCTCGATGCAGTATTGAATGCCTCGAGCATCGACTTTGGGTCAGAAGAGACGACGCCGATTACTACCCCTATACCTTCGTCTCGGGCCAGTGAAGGGGGCCAGGCCGGAGAAGACGTGTCGGATATCATGAATACGACGTCAGTCTCCATGCCTCCGCCGCCGCTACCGACGACAAGTGAGACATTCGAGACTCGCCCAATCCGCTCCACGTCATCTGCCTCTCGAAATGCGAACCGACTTTCTTTAACACTGCCAATCGCACTACCCAACAGTCTTTCTGCGAGGCCTACGCCAACATCGTCAATGCCTCCAACTCCTATCGACACTTTGACCCTCAATTCTCCTATTGACTCAAATGATTTTACCGTTGCAATCGCTGCACAGGAACGTCGTGTATTAGAGCTACGAGAAGAGCTTACACGAGCCGAGGCGGAACTAAAGAAGCTGCAGAGACAGTGGACCATATCGGAAGCATGCAAAAAGAGACCGCCTAATACAACTGTCGAGCCCCGTGGAATTCTAGCGCCCGCTGCAACTCTTCGTGACAGCCGCGAGGATAACCCGGCAGCGAAGCGTAACAGTGAACTTGAGAGAAGAAAGGCTATCCTTCTTGCTCAAAGCCAAGGAACACCCCGACAACACAAGAGAACTATTATTCGCGGAGGTCATGCACGTACTCTATCCCTACTGTCACCTACTAAATCGGTTGGTGAAATCGAGGATCGGGACAGTATACGGTCATCAGAGTCGGACATCAGTCAATCGCCCATTGCGATTGCTCGCCCAGTGAATAAACGTGCCACATGGGCGCCACTTCGAAATACTCAACAACCTACTGGTGTCAAACAGCTTGCCAATGACTTTAAACACGGCCTTTGGACATTTGTTGAAGATCTGAGACAAGCCACGGTTGGCGACGAAGCCATATCGGGGACAACAAATAGAACCACCGAGATAGGTTTGAGGTCAGAAAGGATAGAGGGTGATCAAGACACGATACGTGCCTCCATGGCGATTCGTGGCCGCATTCCATTCCCTACAGAGCTAGACTCACCATCAGATAGCCCAAGCGGATCGTCTACGAGTAGTTCTAACGATCGCGTTCAGCACAAGCGAACAGCATCCAGGCCAGAACCCCGGGCACGAAAACACTTTTCTTGGACGCCGTTGACTTTTGATAACTTTGATGATGATGACTGGGCGAACTGGGACTCACCCAACGTGAAAACATCGCGATGGAGTGGAAGCACTGTAAGCGGAGACATCGCGCCAGCTATACCTGAGAGAGCCGATGAGAACGAAGTCGCACTGTAAGGACAAGTCACCCAATCAAGAATACAAGAGAGAGAGATGAGCAAAATGACAGCCATGACATGTTATTTTCTAATACAAGACGAGAACAGAAGACGGAAGAACTCGAAAAATGAACCTCAACAACCATCGTCTCCAAAGACACCCAGCAAGTTCGAAGAACTTCCTCAGGCTATCTTGAACCGCCTGACACCTAGCAATATCAAAGCCACAACTTCAAACTTCATCAAGGAGTGGGAAAAGAGCTTGTCACCACCACCTCAGACAGCTACATTTGAAGCAGGTTTACGAGATTTTACTAGAAGCACACAGTAGATAGCCAGTTTGGCGCATGATCAAAGACCGAAAGTGGACTGAAAATCATGCGGAGGTAGCGGTTAGAGGTGTCGGATGATGGCCGAAATATTCGAAATTGCTAGTAGCCAGTGGCCTTCGATCGGAAGCTCAGGATCCGAGTTAGAGAGTCTTGGGCCACTCGAGTGAGATCACCTGATCTACTATTATTTATGATTGGGATATCAGTATCTCAACTTTGGGGGTATAACGGTTTAATAGGACGGAGAGCTCTCTGGAGAGCATGATCTGTGTTTTTGTTGGAAGAGAGGAGATAATGGGGTTATATAAATACTTGTACGATTCATGATACTAATGATAGATGATAATGTAACAACGAAGCAGTATCGTTTTGCGTTGTCAGTTTTTACATTGCATTCATCCTTTCTCTACGCTATCTATTCTCTACAACTTGCGCATAAGATGAGGGCTTTGTGAGACTGAAGAGAGACGATATAGGGACTATCTCACCCCTTCCAACACTCTCACTACCACGCAATCGGAATATCTAGCCCATTAGAAAGGCTTACCCCACGAGAAACCACGCTGTTTTATTCAGTGAGTCTCTAGAAGACTAACCAAGTGACAAGACCCACATCATCACTGAATACGAAACAGCTACGCCAGCCGAGGAGCAAAAGCTCCGCCCATTCATAGCAGTTGCACGCACGCGTCAACGGGTGAGACGAAATAAGGTGTTATGATATGCGAGATAAGACAATAGAGGATTCAGTAAAAACTAGCATGATCAGCAATTGAGTATATAAAGGTTCCAACCATTAATTGATTTTGCGACGTATCAACTTATCCAGAGTGAGTAGTCACTTTCCACCTGACAAAAGAGGCCGCATGAGTTGATCTGCTGGACTCCACCGCGTTGTGCGGGGAATTCAGGCTTCAACGAGCTTGGATAAGACCTCGATTTGCGGAAACAGGCTATGTTCACTTATACCTAATATATCTACCACAGTGAATATCGGAGTGAATTTTTTCAAGTCGATTCATCTTGGCCTCGTCCGTTTTTTTGTTTTTTTTTTTTCCCCCTCTTCACAAGTTTCGAAATTCAAATTCAGATCATGGCTATCCTCCCCCCTGGAGTCCGAGCCAGCAGGCGGGCCGGGCTGCCTACCCCAAATAGCACACATTCGTACTGGCACCGCGAGCCTTCCAAGACACTACTGAACCACCATACCACTAAAGACCTTCCTACTACGACTGATATTGTCGTTATAGGCAGCGGCATAAGCGGCACATTCGCGGCTCGGGAATTAGTGGCTGGCGGGAGAAACGTACTGATGGTCGAGGCGAGAGAGGCATGTTGGGGTGCAACAGGGCGAGTAAGTCTTATCAAGCCCCCTTAATTTTTGCGCTACTCGGGCTTTTATGTTGAGCACACTCATGCTACGCCTTATTATTGTTCCCAGGTGTACGACTTACTAACAGCGACAGAACGGAGGTCACTGTCAACCCACTGTATGGGACAGCGTTGAAGAAGTCGCCAGATTCGAGCTCGCGACATTCGACCTGATCAAAGATCTAGTCGCCGAGCACGATGTCCCATGTGACGTGAGTAATTCTTGGAGTTATTTTGTCCCCGTTTTGGTTACTTTCAGAGCGGAAAAGCCTCTCTTTGGGCCAAATCTGTGTTTTAGAAACTTCCAGTTGTCTCAAAACTATCCAGATCGTGCTCAAAACGGCAATTACTAACCCCGAGTGTTGAAGTGGCGTGTGGTCGGTGGAATACACGCCATATACTCGCAGGAGGTACTCGAGGCGGCGAAGAAGCAGATCAAGCGCCTACAGAAATATCCAGATCTCAAAGACAAAGCGGTGTTGATCACAGATCGGGACGAGTTGATAGCTCAACATGTTCCCGACTCTCTCGGCGCCATTTATCAACCCAATGCAGCTAAACTATGGCCGTACAAGCTCGTCGCATGGCTATTAGAAAGCCTGCTTCGCGAGTACGATGCGGGGGTTTTCAACCTCCAGACTAATACCCCCGTGACACGCCTTGAGCGTCGCGGTACATCCCTGGTTGTACACACACCACGAGGCGAGGTGCTTGCGCGAGAGGTGCTTCTCGCGACGAATGGGTACACGTCGTATCTGCTGCCCGGACTGACGGACGTTATCCTGCCGGTGCGAGGACAGATCTGCGCTCTACAGCCGCCGGACGGCGCGATACAGCTCCCGCACAGCTACGTGTGGACCAAGGACGCGAGCGATCAATACTTGATCCATCGCGGCTTGGACGACACACAAGTCGGGCCCGACACCGGCGATAGAAGCCTAATCCTAGGCGGCGAAAGGTTCGCCGTGCCCGGGGGGCAGGAGGGCATATCCGCCGACGACAGCATCAACCCGATTATAAGCGCCGCGCTGCGCCGCGGGCTGAATCACGCGGTCAAGCTTCTTCCGGGCGACGAACCCGAAAAGGAGGCACTGGACGCGGCGTACGAGTGGACGGGAATCATGGGATACTCGCGCGACGGCCATCCGTTCGTCGGGCGTGTTCCGGTGACGTTTCTAGCGGAAGGCGGCGCCGTCGACGGCCTGTGGATCAGCGCCGCCTTCACGGGGCACGGCATGCCGGTAGCGCCGCGGTGCGGCATAGCCGTTGCGGAAATGATACTTGGGAGAGAGAGTAGCGTCGAGGTGCCCGCGGCATGGATCCCGAGCGACGAAAGGATCTCGAGGGCACGGTCGATGGAATTCCCGAGGACGCTCGAGGACATGCTTAGGTTGCTGCCTTCTGAGGAATAAGTGCTGGCCTGCGTGTGATCCTTCGGGTGCTTTCCCGTAACTGGGAAGTGTGTTATGTTATAATTACTTAGAATAATATATCCTTGCACTAAACGTTCCTCGCAGTCCAAGGTACCTAATTCATAAAGATTCAGTGACAAACGAGCCACGACTTTACAGACGAGGTAGATACATACGGATAATCCCAGGTCCGGCGTATCTATAAAAAGGGGTAATACTAGATGTACGGAAGTGCAAAGATGATTGATGAACTATTAGTTGTCTTAACTCCTTTTCTTGTACACAACTTTGGTTACACCTTTTGCGCAGTTAGACAGTGACTCATTCAGATACTCGGTCCTCTACTGTAAACTAATCATAACTAGTGCTCTAACGGGTATCCTGCTACGTACAATTCAAGTCGCCTTTGGGATGAGTGAAAGACCAGTACATCATCCTAGGGAAAAGCTGTTCCCGTTCGGGGGAAATGAAGAAAGGTAAGGCAGGAAATCATGTTTCCGTGGGGTCTTACTTACGTAAATCTAGGTTTCGCCGCTGAATGGATGAGGCTAGAGATACTAACGCCAATGTATATAGCATCCGAAATAGTAATCATGGCACGCAGCTATGACAACGACTATTATCGAAATATTGTCAACACAAAGCGTTAACTAGATAATATGGCGTTTGGCGATCAGCTAATAGATAGACGGAAAGTAGGCTACACAAGAGCTGTATTTCGAAAAAAGCTTACATCTGATCTAACTAGCAAGTTCCTTTGACGCCCTGCCGATGAAATGGCTGATGAAATACAAATCTCTACAAGTCTTCCTAGGAGGGATTTCGTATATCGACGATGTATTATTAGGCTCCTGATGGCCGAGCAGCATTTTCATACGAAACTTGATTGGTACCTCAAGATCAGCAACGTGGTAACTCGAGCGCCTCACGTTTTTGACGATAAGGCAAAACAAATAAAGCCGCTACAGAGCCGCTATCGCAATATCCGACTCTGTTGTCTATGATATAGGCGAGGGCATTCCTTTAAGTTCCCTGATTGGCTCTTTGTTCCCAGTCTACGAGACAGGGCTGTTGCTGCCCTTGTGCGCGGAGGGAGACCGTGACCTACGCGGCTTATTTCGATCGTGTACCTGGGTGGGTTCATTCCGTTTAGCTCGTACGGGTGACTGAGGTATGATTGTTTGTCCCTTGCTGTTCCATTGATCTAGCATTGTCTTCACTTGTGAAGCCCAGACGCTTTCACCTTTAGCCAGATCCGAGAACTCCAAGCAATTAGAGCCCCCTAGAACGAAATCTCCTTGTCGGCTTCTACAAAGCTCAGCCATCATAGCGGAGGAGGAAACTTTGGTCCCTAGATCATGGCAGAAGCTTCGTACATAAAACCCAGAAGTGACCGTCATTCGAATCCTTGCCGCAGGAGGCCCTTTGTCGTTCCAGGGCAACGTGCTGGTATCTGGGGCCTCGGGAATAAGGTTCGATCCTTTACCTGGTTTGGGAGCCGCCGGTGGCATCTCACCTAAGGCCCCGGACATCATTGGGATATCCTTTTGACTGTTTGCCTTCTTACGTTTGTTAAGCCGGTCGTATACGAGAGCATCCACATTCTCATCGGCCTTTCTCTTAAAGTTCTCGTGTTCCTTTCGAGCTTTTGTGTCAGCTTCCTCCTCTTCGGGAGTGAGCTTTTTCGATGTCATCTGATCCTTCTCGACCTTCCAGACCTGCTCAGCAAAGCCTCGCTCAAAATTTGTAGCTTCCTCTAACGGCCATCGGTGAGAGTGTGTGCCAGGTTCATACCATTCTAATAGTTCCAACTCAGAGACCTCAACCTCTCTCGTCGTAATCTCTCGCGGTATAGGTTTACCTTCACGCGCATACTCGTAGAGTGGTTTCCCTTCCATTTTGAGAGCAGAGTATAGGGGCGGCATCTGTTGGTATTTTCCACGGAAGGATTTGAGGGCCTCTTCGACGAGGGGACGCGTAATGTGGTCGTAGGCCGTCTTCTTCAAGATCTTGCCGACACGATCATATGTATCGGTACTAGCGCCGAACAGAACGACAGTCTCGTAAGTCTTGGTGCAGTCAAGGAATGACTGTAAGGACTTGGTTCCTTTTCCCACACCAAGAATGAGCACTCCCGTGGCCAGAGGGTCGAGGGTGCCGCCATGACCCATCTTGACTCGAATATCATTCTTGCCAAACTTGCGCCGCTTCTTCTTATTGTTAGATTCCTGTGATCTGTTCGCGATTTCCTGGTCGATGACTGGCTTAAAGAGGGCGGAGGGGTTGAAATGGTGTTGGCAGTCTCGAATTACTTGCGCAGAGCTCATGCCTACTGGCTTATTGATGCCTATGACAAGTTGTCGAGGTTAGCTAAATCAATATCTTTACGTAGAGGGCGGTGGTTGGGCAGTAATACCAAAAACACCGTCCAAGACGGGGGTAGAGGCAGCGCCCGACGCTGCCATTCTGATCAATCTTGCGCTGTTCATTCGAGGATGCACTGGGTAACAAGCAAGAGATGTTTGAATGGAAGCGCCCAAAGCAAATATGGGATCGAATTCTTTATGTTAGAACATCATCAACATCACAAATAGAAGGAAAAGAGAAGAATGAGCGTAAATAGAGAGGCGGGGGGGTTAATATTGGGCTTCAGATAGAAACACTTTATCATTGAAAAAAAAAAATGAAGTCGCAATCTTTCAAGGTACTAATACACTTGGCGGATGCGGTGCAAAAAGTGCACTAGACTACACTAATACCCAAACCTTGTCGCATGCGGAATCTCTATCGATTGGTCTGTTGCTAGTGTACATAGTAGTAGGTAGGTACTGGAGTGTAGGTACTAGTACAGTACCTAGTACCTATCCTCACATCGAAAAGTACCTAACTACCTAGTTTACCGGTATCTGGGTAGCGTGGCGCAGGAAAGTGGCTAAAATAAGCCGGGGTTGAATCTCGAATCAATCGTTACGCCTACACTCCGGTACTACATGAGTAGGTACTATAAACTCAACCCCGCCTATACCCGCCAGCCAGCCAATGGACAGAGTGGTTTCCCGCGTCGTCGTCGCGCATTAGAATACTTGCAATACATGGTAAAAGTAAGTACCTACTTCTAGGTTTAACTTGTGAGGGGGTACCTCCTACATCAAGTACATGCTAGTTTAAGTGCGTCGCGTGTCCGGGGTTACTACTAATAATAAGCTGCCTACAACAGGTACCATACAATGACCGCATTCTCTCTTTACAGTTGCTCTTAGTCTTCGGTATCCTCTTCGCGAGCTCCAACTTTCCATAACATTTCTCTCAATTCAACGATCCATCCCACCGTATATTGAGATCAGCTCTTCAACCATCCTTACCTATACCTATACACTTACCTACTTTTCGTCTTTCTGATCTACGTACCTTCACTTTTCCTGCTATCTCTACCTACCTACCTACCTACCTACCCACCCACATATTACAGCCTACGCAGATCCCCTCCTCTCGGTGTACAACTGGGTAGTTTACTTACAACATCCAACATCTCGCACCCGCTTCGGTTCACGTCGCAAATTCTACAAATACAGCCTATCGACTTGCCCTTATCTCTGTTATCATGGCTAGGCGTAAGAGGCGTGCCGCTAAGGCCTCGAGTTCTTTCCCCGAGTACGAAGAAACTGCTCGACACTACAAAGAAACCTCGATCCTCAAACCCGTCAGCCCCTCCACCCACCCCGACGATTGGCCCTGTTTCCTTCTTTCCGATGCCACCGTCCATTTCCCAAATGGTGATATGACCAGTCAGCTTGAAGTTGATCTGGTAGGGCCCTTTATCGTGCGTGGAAGACTTGAGCTTGAGAAAGATAACGAGCGATACCGTACGTCTTTTTAACGCTTGTTATCTGCTGGTCGCTGACTAATCTAATGTTTATATAGTTATAAATCGCAATATGAAGACGAGTGGCCCACTTTGGATTCAGATCGAAAGCTCAAAATCTTTCTCGGTAGGCGCCAAAGACGACAGCTTATCCGCCCCAGTTGTTTGGGCTAGTGGTGAAGCAGGCTGGTTCGAGCTTGTTTCCTCGCCGTGTTACCAACGTCATTGCGATGATATGTTCCAAGCCATCCGTCTGCACTACTCGCTTTTAGACCAGTATGAAGCAGCTCTCGAAAAATTACAAAAGTCAAAAAGGAAAAAAAAGACGACGTTAGCGGATGTCTCTATAGATTTAGATGAACTCCTCTTCCAGGTACGTTCTACTAATGCACTATTTAGAGGGGGTTATCTAAGCATAGAATATTTTAAGATCTAACGGTGTTGTTTAGTATGCTCTATGCGCCGGAGACGGCCTTACCCTTCCAGAGGCATATAAGCGGCTCCACTACCACAATATTTTCCTTTTATCACACTTCCCAAAGGAAACTGGTGTATACCATTATCTCTCGGAGAGGTCTCCCGTTGGTTCCCCAGTTACCCATATTCGCGTATTCTTAGTTGACGGGGTATCTAGGGAATAGTACGAATGCTGGGTCGTGATGGCGTCAAACCTCCAAGACGGAAGAACCCCGTCGAGCATTCCCATCTAAAAGCCTACGCCTATTCGCATCGTGAAAAGTCTTCTTCGCTCGAGATTACTAGCGGGAGGAAGAAGGGTAAGGGACGCGCCAACAATAGCGTTCCTCAAGCTATACAAACGAGTGAAATGTCGGACGTGGAGACCATTGCGTCTAAGAGAGGACAAAAAGTTCACCAGTCGAGGCCAGCCAGGCGCAACAAAACATCACCAGCAGAAATACCTCACAAAGATGACGACATTATTATGATCGACCCACCCAGTAATAACATTGCTTCCTCGAAAATATCACGCGATCGCCGAGAGGAACTTGGTGCGGAGAATTCGGCAGTGGAGGAAACGAAGCCTTCGGGGCATGTTTTAGTCGGTGCTTTAGAAGATGTTAGGAGACATATGCTCCAACTCATCAGTGAGGGGAAGCTTAAAAAGCAGTTGCATCAAGTAACCGCCAAGAGCTGGCGAACTAAGGTTTACATGGAGTGCAATATCAAGAACTATAACTCGGTGGAAGAAATTTTTCAATACCACGCCCGAGATCTAGTGGAGTGCCTAGGCTCTGAATGGTATGACACTCAAATCTATCAATGGGCTAAGGAGAATATGTCCAACCCACCAATACTTTCAACTATTTCAGAAGCAGAGGTCAACCACATCGTCAGGAGAGTGAAAAAGTCGGCCCGATCAGCTCACACCGAGAAGGCCGTAAACCAGAGCTCGCTGCCAGAAGCTAAGGAGTATGCGGGTAAACAAACGCCCAGAAATCGCCCAGGTGGCAAGGCCGCTGGGCTACGGCCGTCGACAGGAAGCAAGAAACGCTTGCGATATGAAACAGACTTCGAAGATGACATGGACCTCGACGAAAATGGTTCACTGAGGAAGAAATCCAAAAGGTTACATTACTTAACGGAAGAGGATGACGACGACGACGATGAAGATAACGACGGCATTGACGAGGATGGTGGAGACTCTTCCAGCGAGGGCAAACGCCATGCAGGAAAGGACACTATACCAATTTCTCAGCTTATCATTCGCGCCGAAAAGTTACCGTCAACCCAACCCCAAGGCCCGAACCAGACATGGATCTGCGAAGAACCCGATTGTGGTTATATCGTACGAGCGGCACATGAAGAAAATGGCCAAAACCTTATTAGTGCTCACTACGAGGAGCACGAAAAAGAAGCTCAAGATGTAGCATATGAGGTGGCCTTAAACAGAGTTAATCTTGCCGTCCAGGAGGCTAGAGGACACATGCCAATCAAGTATGCTTATTTCGCCCCTCTCCTCATCCTAGTTGAGTATGATTAAAAATCACCGTGGTACATCCACGACCTTGTAAAGCCAAGCCTAGCCTAGTGGTCCGGGTGGTTATATGCGTTTCAGTCAGATGCATTTCCTCGCGTCGTTTCATTTGCATTAATCTTGCAGACTCGACATATCTACACAGATACCCCAAAGCGACTTTATACACAAGCTCTGTGGGCTACCGAAAGTTACTCTCTCCTTATCATAGTCAACATGCCTATATTTATTCTCAATTCTTAACCCACCCATTAGATAAATCGCATCTGACATATTTTACAGCCACCTTCTCGAAAAGATCCGCAATCTGGGTGAGAACCCGAAACGACGCGATGAGGTTCTTTTGAATGGGGATGCAGCTCCAGAGCCAATCAAAAGGGCTCTCTTCATTTGATTTAATATTGACGACTCGTTACGCCTATGGTCGTCAGCATCTTACTTAAATTCAAGGATACACTCTGATAATACCGCGCACTGCGTCGATCGATTAGAAGGCGGTTGTCTAATAAGGCACGAAATCTGTAACCAAATCCCAATACTCCTTCTATTAACCAGCTTAATCGTTGCAGGCTTCGTCTTACACATAGAGAAGAGAGTATGTATATACACGTACGGTTTAAGCGGATTAGGGTGCTCGACGACAGCAAGGTCTAGCAGGCATTGGATGTTGTCTCACATTTAAGGACTCGGTTTCTAGTAAACTAGGACGGATGATACCCTGGCTTCATTTACATACATCTTTTCTATGATTCTTAGCCAAATTTCAATGCAGCAATGAGGTGCAAAAACCACATGCACTGTTGTTCCACTAGGTAGTATCCGATAGCCTCCAGGGTAGGTAGTACATGATGAAAGCTACGATTTAATCACCATTGCTAAGGCCCGTACTCAAAGTTTGGCTCTATCGCAAGTACGTATATGATCAGTGTCGGAATTCGAAAAATAAGTCTTTACAAATTCAGTCAAAGTTGCATACATCAACAAGGTAAATCATTGTGCCTAGGTTAATATCCCCTCGCAAACTGCCGTACTATCTGCTTTAACTGCCTACTTTAACACCTGCACAAGTGTGGATTTAGCGGAATCGATATTATTAATCCCTTTTTCTCTCTCAAGATGACCTGTTGTTTTTTACCATTAGGCCTCTATCATGCTCTAGGCTTTCCCCCGTACTTGCCAGAAGGATACGGGAGCAATGCCTTGACGAGGCAGCCCAAATGATAAATAGTATCACTATGGGACTCTATAATACTTTCGACTCCCGGCTTGCTGGTCTGTAGTGCACACGACTAACTCTCCATGGCCGCGTGTTGCCATACTTTCACTACGTGAGGGTTTAGCTCCAGATATTGTGTCCCACGCCAAGTGACACATGCATCATCTGTATCTATACGGAATATAAATACATAGAAACTGTACAATGCCCATTAATGATACCTTCCCATATAGAAACGAAAGCTTTCCGTATGCGGCGGAGCGATTTTTATAGTTATTCTTTGTCTTTATTGTTTTTCCGTTAAAGAATACTATGGCGTCTTGCCTTTGGTGTGTGGGATGCGTCCTGGCCGTCGCGTCTAAAGAAATATATGGCGTGACACTGGTTTGCCAGCGGGTGAGCTGGCATCTAGAATAATAATTCTTATAACCTCTTGGGGTAGCCGAGTTAGCGGTTTACTCTCTCTGGTAGTCCTAGCTGTAGTATTATTAAATCCTAGTCAAAAAAACTCTCTAATAAAAAGCACGTTCGAATTATAGGTATGGAAAACAGAGCCAATAGAGGTCCTACAGATTGGTATGAAGAATGGCGCGCATGGATGTGGTGGTTTCGAAGGTATCGAGAATGGGCCTCAGCATCCCCGCCTGACAATACTGAAATGGCGGCATACCGAGCTCATTGGAGTAAGTAGCAATCTGCGGTGGTCTGTTTCGGTTCCAATATTGATTAACTATTGGCGAGAACGGGAGATCCCCTAGTCTCCTATACAGCCGAAGGCTTTACGGGATACAAATTTCTTAGGCCCGTATATTTTAGAGTCCCTAGAACTGACTATCAATCTCTGTGGCAGTAAATCTGTGGCCTTTACAAGGCCCAAGGTCGCTTTGGTTAGACGATGTTCCTGCCGTGCGCGCGCCTTTCCTTCAAGGGGCCGGCGGAAGGGCCGTAAGAAATCTCCATGATTCTTTCCTTTCTATCTCGCCTATTTCTCTTTGATACAAAGGCCCCGATTTAGGCCACTTCTATGCTTCCGAGGCACTTACAAGTCGCGCCAAAGAGAAAGACTGCTGACTCCTGGCAATCTAGTTCCCTGGGTTTGACGGGCCAACTCCACCTGGTGCCGACCGGAGCTATAGAGATGCGAAGGAAGGGTTTCAACGAACGAGGGGGTACTTCGCTAGGTCACCTCGTTGGGAATATGTAAATACCCTCGGGTACGGCGGTGCTGGTGTCGCCATCAGATACAGATTTCACCACGGGTACGGGAGGCCACCTTTCAATTTGGTCGTGAAGGCCGCGAAAAGGAACTGGGTACATCGCGCTATTCGGCGTGAGATCATGATGACAAGGGTAGGGCCCTTAACGGTGTATCCCAAACAAAACTTTTATTGCCATTGCTGAACGTGTGCGCATATAGAAATTGGAGAGGGCGGCACATTCCATCCAGATGATACCTCGAGACCGGGTGGGTTTAGAGGAATATAAGCCGTATGAATACGAGCCCCCCATCTCGGACGACTCCAGCGACGATGGCAATGATGACTCAAGTGGAGATGAGTCTCGTGATGACGGGCCCGGCGGGGAAAAGAGAACCAGAAGGGAGATAGACGCAGCGGATCCGCAGAGGGCGCGAGACAAAAGAAACTTACTCCGTATCAGGCTGAATACTTGGGATCTCAAAAAACAAGAGAGATATTCAACTGCGGAAGTATCAAGAGGCTCCAGACAATGCGAAACCTTGGGTTCACCCCGACTACGAGATACATCGCAAAGACTTTGTATTAACTGAATTCTGCGAAAATGGCAATTTGGAGCAACTCTTGTATAGGTGAGTCCGCAGCCCGAAGAGTCCTACAAAACGATAAGATTCCTATTGGATAATCGCTACAAGTTTTACTGTAACGATACTACTTTTGTTTTACACATATTCGTTCCTCTGTCACCAGAGTCGATAATCGAACACCCTCTGATCATTAGCTCTCTGAGCGATAAGCTGACGTTGTCATCATTACAACAGAAGTTATGCCTCGGGAAGAAGGGTCCCGAATCGCGGCAAGCAATGTTATAGCTATTTCCCCTTTGGTCTTTTAGTGGCAGCTCGATTCACCGCATCTAAATTCATATATTCTTTCCGAGACTACTGATATCATGAAAATTCTGCCTAAACAGACACGAATGGGCTAACTCTTGGTGTTGGGTTGCTATAGTTCTCTGGGCATTTTGGCTTTGCTGTAAGTTAGGATCACTCCTTTTCGAGTATTACATTAACCGTGAACCTAGTGGTAAGAGCTTGTGTCGGTTTAGCGTATGTATACTATTCCTAGCTACATCTATCTTGTATCCTTCCTTATCGTTATTACTATCAGTAATGTAGTAATGTACTCAAAAGTTAACCTTAGATATCCGCCCCGGAAATTCCACCCTAGGCGAAGAAACGACCCTCCGCCAGATATGGGCGGGCAGCCTGGTGTTAGCATCAACTACGCAGGGAAAATGGTTGGTACCGACTTGTTTGAGGAAGTCCCTCCAGCCCGACGACGATGGGCAATCAAACGAAATGTCCATTTTGACATTACCCCAAAGAACAGTAAATATCCAACCTAAAGTACCCGCCTTCCACAATAGACAACTTACTTGACTTTTTTTCAGTCTTCATAGCTGGTCATGATGTTCACGCGAAGGATAACGAACATAAACTTGTACCGAGACTAAAGGTGAGCTAATCGGCCTGTTGGTAATAGTCCATCGCAAATGGAATGCGCAATCTAACAAACGGACTTGCAGCTCGCTAATTTCGGCCGCGCTCATGAAATCAAACCGAGGAAGAGAAAGTGAGCTAGGCGCCTAATGATACTCCGAATGAAATAATTTATAGGGTGATAGTGAATACTATGTGAATCGCCGAAACCTTACGCCATTCCCCTACAGCTCACCGGTAAGCTTGAATTTCATACATCAACCTCACTGTTTTTGATCGCAGATCACAGGATTGACCAATTCGCAAGGAACAATTTGGTATCGATTGGGAATATATACAGAAACCGGACGGCAGCATCGTTGACCAAGACGGTTCGGAAATTTCCGAACAGAAGGTTGCTGGAAACTACGGCTCCGCCACGAATGTATGGGGGATTGGTCTAGTGAGTACCTTGCGGCTACGATTTGCAGACGCTGAGGTTTCTAACGCTCTTCTTTCGCACAGACAATGTGGCAAATCATGACCCTAAGGGAAGCCCCAGTCCCTCCCATATTGCAAGTGAGGTCAGGCATAACCGCAAACTTACCTCAGAACTACTGTCTATCTCTCTTGACTCAAGACCAATTTAAGGTTTATGATGAAGATCTCAGACTGACTATTGCTCGCTGCATGGCTCATGATCCGAATGAACGCCCGTCGTTGAGGACGCTGCTCCAAGGCGCTCAGCTAGGCATTAATAAGAGATTTCCTGCTGAAACGGACGAATTCATAAAGAGCTGGGTTCAAGATTTGATTTACGACGCAGACGTCTGATGGGGTGGAATGGCTATAGATGATGACATGGCCGTATTTGGCCCAGGGTTCCGACAGTTACAAGATTTCCTTAGATAGTGAACAGTATCAAGGAATATGCACAATCGAGTACGCAATAGGACTTAGAGCATATTTAATTCAGCTAATAGTTCCCTTGGGTCCTCATCTGACTCATCTACTGGCGCGTGCGTGCATCTCAATGGGCTAAGGTAATCTTGAAGGTCTCGGTCGTATGACACAGGAGGCTATCGAGCCAGATGCTGAATATTTACTTGCCAGTTAGGGGAGCAGTTATATATATGTATATTGTTAAAAGACACTACCTGGACACATGTCTGGATCAATCTAGTACTGCAGTATATACACTAGCGTATACGCTGACATCCCCCACGCTCCAGCGTTCACCTGGCGGAGGACAATCCAGGTTGTGGAAGAATATACTTTCGAAGATAATACATTCACCTATGCCAAACAGAAATCCATGTGCCAAGTTATAGTAGAGGATCCTGTGCCTAGAATTGAACTTTCGTTTCAACGGAGCTGGCAATTGGACTCCTTTTCAGAGTCCTCTACATAGTCTGATTGACACGTGGGGGTAAATCCCGTGCCACAGCTTCATTATGAACGAAGAAAGAGATCACCCTCTGGAGGGGTGTATTGCCAAGAGGATCTATGGCGAGCACGCAATCGAGCTTCTTGCCGTCGCTGCGAATATACGCCTGGCTGTACAGATCCGTAACGCTGAAGCCCTGCTCTGTCTCGGCATGTTCCAAGATCGAGTACGCCTGTGACTGGGAGCGCGAGGTTCGAGAGCTCAAGCCTGTATCACTGCTGGCTGCCGCAAGGGCCGAAGTACCTAAGAAGGTCGTCGTCTTCGGGGCCTTGGTCGATATATAGTCGTCTCAGATAGTCGCGGACATGGCAGGTACTACTGGCGCATTTGCCGGTCTCCGTACTCGTGTTTGTGTCCTGGGTTGCGCTTCCTTTGCCACTTCCTTAGTTGCTCCCTTAGTTGTCCGAGGTTGGGATGGGATGCGGTGACTTGGTTTTTTTGACGGGCACACCGGCTTAAGGAGTGGTGAGTGTACTAAGTGATTCCAACCCGTCTCGTGACATTCGTCCTGCTGCGCTAACTAGGCCTCAAGTTGAATATCGCATAGAGTAGCATGGAGAGCTTCTGCTCCAGCAGTTGGCTCCGTACGGAAGCAGTATGGACGATGGTTTTTGTCGATAGGTAGGGCATTCGTGGTCATGATATAAGGAATTAAGGGCGTGGCCAGCCGTGGTAAACAAGAGTAAGAACAGGCGTCTCGCAAATGACCGAAATAAACAGTACTATAGTTGGTGACGGCCGAAGTAGAGTCCCAACCGATACTTGCGATAGTCGGCGTGGTACTTGAGTGGCGGGCCGGGAAAGGCGGGGTTAGCCGAGAATGGGAAATAAAGGATCGGGGTAAAATTGCTAGGCAAAGACAAAGCATATATATGTATTATTTATTCAGTAGGAAGCTTTCTTTAAAGGGGTATATTAACAGAAGTCATGAGAAGTATGTATCTAACAGCTTAATCATTTCTAGAACTAAGCTCTGCTTCATCACGAGAGTCGGTAGCGCAAGGACGTGCATAGCAGCATGTCTATACCACTACAAAAAATAAATGGATCCGAGGTATTACATACCAACCCTATGCTCGAACGGGCCTAAACAGACCGCACACTCTAGAAATCGACAAAGTAGATCTATTTTATGGCACGATAACGCCGGTGGCCTTTTCGGCATCGCTGTTAGAGATCTGCTCTGAGTGAGGCAGGTGAGCCTTGTGTTCATCGGTTTGATCGTAGGCGATGAGCAGCTCGCCATTCTTGCCGTAGCGTTGGGGCTCCTCCTTCGCCACACGCACGACATCGACATAGCCCTTCATGCCGGTTGCTTTGTGGAAGATACTGTCCATTTCCTCGAGAGATCGGTATGCCGTCTCGGGGAAAAAGAAGTAGACAGATGGCACCATAAAGGCATTGATGACGGCGAAGATAATGTACGTCTGGTAGCCGATGCTGTTGAATGCGATGGGGGTAATGACTACAGCACTTAGTTAACCCTACTTACTCCGCACGCGCAAAATAATGCTTGGGGGGAGGGGGTTTCCGAGAGGTCTTGTACTTACTAACGACAATGAAATTGAAGATCCAATTAGCTGAAGTGGATAGGGCATTGGCGGGTGCTCGGATCTTGAGAGGCACGATCTCGGCGGGGTAGAGCCAGGTCATTCCAAGCCAGCCAACGGCGAAAAATGTGTTGAAGACGAACAGCAAAGCGATGACGGCAATAGCCGGCCCCCTCGGTGGGTTGTCTCCTCCAGTCAACGACGCAGCACCAGCGAGGGCAGCCATAGTCGCGGCTTGACCAGCAGCGCCGAATATCATGAGCTTACGGCGACCAACGCGATCGACGAGATAGACAGCTGGCCAAGAAGCAATGAAGTATTCTGTACCGTTTAGAGCTGCGAGTAGTCGGGAGAGGAAACCGCCGAGGTTCAGTCCAGAATAAATAACCGCAGCATAGTAGGTAATGAGATTAATACCTGTGGGTAGCAAGATTAGCATTCATCCCAAATACTGTATAGTTTATCTAAATGGATAATCATTCTTACCAGAGATTTGTTGGAAGACCTGGTTGACGTAGGCGAGCAAAGTTCGGTGGAATTCTCTGCATGTTAGGTTAGCCGCCACTCGTATCTAGCAAGAGAGTAACAAAATACTGACCTGTCTTTGGTCATTTTGAACAGGTCCGAGAATTTGCCCTTGGACATCTCTATGACAGTTTCTTTGATGGCTAAGAATTCATTGTCGACCATCTTATCGTCGGTGGTGGTATCAGCCAGCGCAGCGAGTACCTCACGTGCCTCATCATCGCGATTCTTCAGGATCAACCAACGTGGCGACTCGGGGAGGTTCCAGATAAAAGCCAATATGAAGAAGCAGAACGCGACTTGGAAGGCGAGAGGGAACCGCCATGCGACGGAACCAGGCGCAAAGCTGAAACCGAGATCAATCCAGTACGAGAGCGTAATTCCGCCTGTGATCAGGGCACCCTCAATCATAACTAGTTTGCCTCTCTTATGTGATCGCGAAGTCTCAGATTGCCAAGTAGGTACCGTGGAGGTATTACCGCCGTTTCCAAGACCGGTAATGATACGGCCGACGATAAGATGAGGAAGAGTAGTCGCAGAAGCCTGAAGGATAGCACCAATGACCATGATGCTGGTACCGAGCATGATCATGCGCTTACGACCAAGTCTGTCGGAGATGAAAATACTGATGACGGCGCCGAGGAAGCATCCCAGGTTGTAACTGGCGACTGCGATGCCTTGGGTTTCAGATCGCTGCGCTTTAAGCGCTGCATTATCCCGGATGGTCGGGTCTTCGGGGTTAATAGAGGGAAAAACGTTGAGAAACTGAGGCATCGTTAAAATGCCACCCATGACACCCTGGTCTGCAATATCTCATTAGTCTCCGTGACGTCGATTCAATAACTGCATTTCAGAGCTGAACGGGATGAATTATATGAGTGAAATGACCTGCTTACCATAACCAAAAAGTAGAAAATCGCAACCAGCGACAAAACCAACGGCATAGTTGAGGGCGTTGCCTCGAAGGCCGAAGAATGGCTTGCCCATCCTGAATCACAGCGGTCTACGCTGGCGTCGTCTTTCCACGAATGAATGAATGCCACCGGGAGCTAGCCGTCTTCTAAGAACTTCAAGTATTGTCAACTGTAAGGAGTGAGTGTACAGTCCAGGCAGCCTACTTTGTATAGCTTTACAGATTTCGCAGTCCTGAATCAGCGGGTCGCCGACCGTCCTTATATACGCTTACCCAAGACCTCAGACCGTTGCTACCAAGATGCCGATCTCTTCTCGTAACACGATACCCTCGCGACAAAGGACTGAAGCAAGATGTAGTGCAGTGGAGACAGGGCATGAACAGGCAACCCGCTGGTCCATTCGGGTGGCTACAACTCGACAACCATCTCAGTATCTCCACTGACATGCGCATGATCCTTGGCCTACGAGTCCAAGCGTATACTAGTCGACTGTAGAGTGAACTTCGACTAAGCTCGATGGAAATATATCCTGGCGAGATGTAACCCTTTTTTTTTTTTTTTTTTTTTTTTTTCATTTAGTTGCTACGTAGCGTACTTGTTTATAGCATAAGGAGCCTAATATGCGGTGACGACCGGCAATTGGGTGCCGCCTTATAATTATAATTGCACGTGTATCGATTTTTACTACAAGCATGTGCTTGCTACAACACATGGAAGTTGTGTAATAGAATACCAACCAAATAACGACCTCGATGATCAAGGGAATATCCCTGCTTACATGGAATCACCCAGTGTAGGTACAGTACACCATACTGTCCCAAATAGTAGACTAAGTTCTGCGAGTGATTCAATAAGATAATAGTATACATGCGTCTTAAAAGTAGGGTAGTGTCGCTAGCACGAGGCGTCTGGAAAGATGCAGGTTCACCTTGGCCTGCATGGCGTATCAACCATTGTGAAGATACTCATGTACTGGAATGAGTGGCTCGCCACAGCGTCTAGTCTCAAGATCTCGTGGGTGGTTCTCCTCCCCGGATTCTCGCCTTTCCCCCGCAAGAATGCCCGCGATGCGCTAAGGCCCCTTGACCCCGAAATTTATTTTAGTGTAGACGATGAAAATTGTGGTCTGAGCGGTTTACCTGATTCGGAAATCCGTTTAGTGTATAATGCCCTGACGTAAATGGACAAAAGTAGCGTGCTTGGCATGTGACACAGAATTCTTGGTGCTTGAAATACCGATTCGGGACAAACAATAGTTTACTTAGTTTGTAGCAGGACTTGATCGCGTGAGTGACTCTTCTGCTACAGAAATCGTCGCCGATGGACAGTGTTTTGGAAGGGCTCCTTAGTGGACTAGATAGGGCTCGCCTGAATCCCGGTCTTCGGCACACCATGTAACCCTACCTCTACTGTAAAGAGCGATATAAGGGTGCATATGTAGATTTTCTACCTGGTCCTGCAGGATGCTCTTACATCTCCATAGGTCGGTTTAAAAAAAACTCACACTCCTCATTGGCTTCGCCCGGACACCAATATAAACCTGACATTACATTTTACGGTGAATCTTCTTTTTCATCTCCCGGCATCTATCCCGGTATAATTCGGCCCACGGCCGGGGGCTGACTTCGGTGACGCCGTCACTCCACAAACACGCCAGAGCCATTGCGAACGCGGGCCTGGATGCGCGCGTCGAGATGGGATCCACGTACATAAAGGGAAGGAGCCTCGAATACAGGATGATTCATCGCCAGAGTGTGACTAAATTTGGCATCTTCTTCCGCCTCTTTCCCCTTCTATCTTCTACGTCGAATGCATGTAAATATAGTTTACAACGAAATACCCTTCGTAAATAATAAATAGGCAACTAGCAGTGTCAGTATCCTGGCTGTTGGATTCACCTGATACATTATACTAGTAAGTTAGGTAATGAGAACACCCTATTTATTAAGCGCGCCATTGAACGGGATGTCCCAATCTTGACAGTTGAAAATTCCCTACATAGTTTTTTTTTCTTCCGAGGCCGTAGCTTGTGAGTATGGCTAGCCAGTTAAGGATAGCCGAACTGGTTATACCAGTGTGAAAATAGTGATCTATCGCTCTTCACGAGAGGATTTGATAATTTGCTACGGGCCGTAATTGGCGTTGTGTCGACCTAGGTCTAACGAGATCTAGATTCTTGGGGGTCGACCCCATGGGGAAATATTTCATA
Organism: Xylaria digitata; assembly: GCA_022495195.1. Taxonomy (NCBI): domain Eukaryota; kingdom Fungi; phylum Ascomycota; class Sordariomycetes; order Xylariales; family Xylariaceae; genus Xylaria; species Xylaria digitata. The sequence continues at coordinate 88,780 of MU377007.1, forward strand.
TGCAGCTGTGTCATGCGTAAGCTCGTAAGACTCGTACCCTTTGTCGTTTGATGCATCATCTATCATCATATCTACACTCATTTATGTAGTTCTATATTAAAGCGTCTCATAATCCGTTGTCGGCTTTGAATTTATCCCAACTTTCATTCAGAGTCGCGAATACGGTAGCGGCAATCAGCCGCGTCTCGGTGCTTGCGTCTTGGGGAAGCTGATCATCACAGTTAGTATCACAGCTGGAGCACGTGGCAGTGGGTCGAGAAAAAGTGTAGTTGGCACCCACCTTGTCGGGATGGCATTTTGCAATGGCCTTCATGTAGTGAATCTTCACCTTGTTGGCGATCACTAGCTCATGCAAGCCCACCTTCTTCCAGCCACTATTCTCCCACAAGACTTGGTCAAGGCTACCTAGGAGTGCTCGCAGATTATCTCTCTTCCCATCTCGCCAAACGGCAATTCGAGCATCCACTTTTTCACTGAGAGCGAACTTTTCATCATCGGCGGCCTCGGCTGCTTTGTTAGCCTCGCGTAGTCGTTGGACAGCCTCTGAGCTCCTTTGAGGTGCGAGATCCGATATGGCTGAGGGCTGTGGGCGAGGCTTTGACGCTTGGGCGGGTCGTGGAATTGGTTTTGGCTTGGGTGCAAGGGCCTTCTGACATCGCTGTCGACCTGCGACTGCATTCGGGCCACCCAGCCCAGCTTCAACGCATTGTTGCCATACAGTTCCAGCGTCCGCCCATTTCTCCATCTGCTCAAGAGCTTCTGCTTTTCGACTGAGTGCCTTCTCATAGAGGTCTTTCATATCACGCGATTCACCATCTGGCAGTGCCACACTCTCGCCTTCGCCATGTGAAGGACCGATGATATCGATTGCACCATCAGCATCACTTACCGCCTGCTTAGGGCTGCCGGTTTTTAACGAAGTCAACGCCCTGTTGGTGAGAATAACAATGCATATTGGGTGATTTTGTGGTATGCCAGATAGCGAGTTGGTATATGCTGTATGTGCAGCGTCGTAATCGCCACGTTTGAAATGTGCTGTTCCGTCAAGGCGGTAGCGAGTAGAGGCCCGTAGAACCGATGGGGGGATGGCTGGGATATTTCTTGTTGGGGCAGGAGGCCTTGGACTGATTGCCCTCGATGAGCTCTGTGGCGCCGGCTTGGGTGCCGGCGATGGTTGTGCAGAACGTTGAGGCTCCGCTCGAGAAGATGATGGAGCTGATGTGTCAAAGAGAAGGTCACCATCGAGTTCGGTGTTTCGTGTTGGCTGTGGTATAGCTTTCTTCCTTCTGGCTGGGCTGACATATGCTTGCGCACTTTCCTCTTCTACCACCTGTTTCTTTAATCTCGACCGTGGATCCGTAGAGCTCGATGACACAGGCTGCTGCCATCGGGGCTTGTCGGACTGGGAGGATGGCCGGACTGGTAGATTAGGATGGTGACCATGGGGAGTGTTGCGTTGCGTTGCGTCACGGTGTGACCTTTGTTTCTCGGGCCGCCCTCCGGACTCGAGCATTAAAGCCTCATCGGTTGCGGTCTGAGGTGATTCCCTCGGCGTGACTCGATCTTGCTGTGCACTACGCATCCACCTTGGCTGATTTGAGTCGTTGCCATCTTGCTGAAAGTCGGCAACTGCTTTTTGCACTTGCTTCTGTCCAGTCTTCCATAATGAATTCGCTGTTTTGAAGAAACTTGACCCAATCGCGGCGGCTCTCCGTTGAATATCGTCGAGTTGGGCCTGTGAATCTCCGCGCGAAGAGGTGGCCTCAACTTCACCATTCCTCATCCACGCTGCTCCACGGCTATCTCTAGAGCGACTGTCAGCTCTTCCCGTGTGCTCGGAAGAAGAATCCTGCGCTTTTTTTTTATTGCGAGCTTGTTTATGGGCATCATCTAACAACCAACTGACCGCAGCTTGCACATTAAGCCCAGCACCACTTTCAGTTAGACCGCGCCTTGCATTCTCGGCCGTGAAGCCCATATCGACTAACTCAGCCACAGCTTTATCGAATAGATCCGAATCAGGACGCCCAGATGAGGTTTCAGGCTCAGATTCTGAATCAGAATCATCGATCGGTTTCCCAGGTTGTCTTTTCTGCTCAGCTGCTTGCGCCTTCCACCGAACCTCTTCCACAGGCTTGCCTAGGTCCCCAAGGAAGTCGTCATCGTCTCCCATATCTGGTGGCGCCTCCGGCCGGGCTTGAGCCTTGGCCTTTAGCTGGGTGAGGCCAAAAGGGTCATCGTTGTCGTCATAAATTTCGCCCCCGCCAGGTGTTAAGGTATTGTTCCATGCGCTAGCGTTGGATAGATCGAGTTTGACGGCACTGGTAGGAGTACTCGTCCTGGACTGTGATTGATTCGGTGGAGGATAGTGGCTCGAATTGTCAACTTTCGTATTTTTTTCGAAGGCCGCAAACAAATCGGCGTCGTCGTCGTCTTTATTCTGTCCATTCAGACTCCCTATTGCGCCACCGGACGAGATTGTTTGTGAGGCGGGACCTGGCCCTCGGCCGATGGTGTCCCAGAACTGGCCACCCCCATACTGTGAATGTAGCCTCTTTTTTTCCTCCTCTTCCTTTTGGCGCTTCTCTGCAACCAATTGTTCTTGTCGTTCCCGGAGGCTTAGGTTGGTATTGCTCTTTGTGCCGCCGAAGTTGATTAAATTACTAAAGCTGTCGGCCGCCGGTTTAAATGTGGGAGGCCTCGAAGCCGAGCCGGTGGAAAGCTGTGCAGACAACGGCGTAGATCGACCGGAAGGCTGCGGTGAAGGAGTCGGGCGTAGTGTAGGATACAACGAAGTAGGTGGGCTCATAGGGTTCATCGGTGGAGGTTTGTTCTGATTCCCATTTCCGCTTGCAGAGTTGGTCGAAGACCAATCCAAACTAGAAAGATCATCCATACTGGCTCACAGTTACTCGTATTGTCGCATCAAGGGGTACCGTGGTATTTTATGGAATTAGACATATTGTTGCCCATGTGTGATCCATTTGGTCTTGTTGCTTGCTGTATTGCTGCTAGACCAACCAGGTCCTGCCTAGGCTAGCCCAATCTTGGCATTCCTGCGGGTGGCTTCTCTATCATGGAAGTGTGGCTAAGGAGGGGTTTCTGTGGCTGACATTAACATTATACCTACGTACTCTAGGTACTTAAGGTATTATGGACACGCACACACGTATACAATAAGTAAGTGTAGTATGAAAATACCTATATAGATGACAGGTTTCTTTTTCTATGTAGAGACTAATATGTGATAATATATATATATATTTAGGTTTTGATAGGTCGGACTATTGACCAGATGGGCTATAACCTAGATTAAATCAATAGTGGAAATGAAACGAGAGAAAAAGGAAGTCAAATGAAAAGGTTCCCATCCCCGGAATGAAGGGCTAGTACTGTATATATGTGCCCTGAGGTTTTCCCATTTAAATGAATTATACCCGCATCATCTCGTAGGGCGGTATGGCATTCCCAACAACTCGTTACGGTTAATAATACCAGATGAACTAAAGTCTAATACAACCTACAGTACTCTCGTCCTACCCTACCCTAGTATGGAACTTCTACGCTCTGATTCGGGACCAGGTGTGATATAAATTGTACAACCGGGAAACCATTTTCTCGGCCAGCTCTTACATCTATAACTACTTAGTGTGATTGGAAACAAGATGTTGCCGTTTAGACTGGCTAGACCTGGGCTCTGGTTAGATTATTAGAGAGCTAGGGGTTGGACAATTATTGGGGAGATACTATATCTGGTTGGTTTTAGGGAAACAACACAATAGAAAAGCGGGTTATGGGCTGTAAATGTGTACAGAGCGGAAACACGTAATGTGATCACGGAGAGATTTCCAGACCCAACCTAGGCTATGTGATTATACTCTGTAGACTTGGACCGCAGGCATATATGGCTCAGAAGCGTTTTATGGGTATTGTGTACCGTGTCATTGGTACACGTACATAGTAGGCCCTATCTAGTCGCACAATTGACCGAGATGGAGCGGTGAGTACTGTAGCACAATGCAAACTGAGATACCCGATGCCTCATCGTGAGGTCCGATTAGTCTATCTCACGGGATGCTATTATCGCCGATATTTTACAACATGCTTACATAGTATGTTAGAGTAATGAAATATACCTAACGTAGGCAATCGGTGTGCTACGTTAATTTCCTATAATAGAAGCTGTGCTATGATGCGGCCAAAGAAAAAATTGAATCTGGAATAGCAGGAACCATTGGCGGCACATTCATATGTAGAATCACGGTTGAATTATGACTTGCGAATCGCTATAAGAAAACTTAGTGTAGACCTAGTTGCTAAAGATATCCTGGCGAACGCAGAAGCAAAAAACCAGGTCCGGGTCGGCAAGCCCATGTCAATTATCTTGTGTTTCCTAACGTAGCAATCATTTACCTCCGCAAACGTGCCTGATTGGCTAGACAGGGGTTTGTGAGCTAAAGGTTCCGAAACAATTTCATGTTTGGGGCGTCTCTGGGGGGGTTTGTGCTTGCCCCCCCTGTGCTATCGTGCTATCGTGCTATAGTGTCACAAGATAACCTGGGAGTGGAGGTCCAGATCTACTGTAACATGCATGCGTACCTGGTCGTTAAAAGGAAAATAGATTTGTTCAACGTCATTTGTCGCTATTACAATACCTACTACTGCCGTTATTGCTTTTGAGTAGAGCAATTCATCATTGATTGACGCTACTATAATGTACATACATTAGTGAACTAATGAATAATACAGTACGTGTGGTACAATTGGATATGTGTACCTCAATACTTCTACTGTAGATAGGTGCCTAATCTAGCACCTGCCCTCTAATACAGAGACACATAATATTAGGTATCTAATTGGAGGTATCAATATTTATTGCACCTGAGGCGAGCCACTTGGACTGTAAAAAACAACCACATCGGCCAGGTGTTTTATAGCCATGAGCTGAAATAGGTATTAGACACCAGTCAAAATGGGTACACTGGTAGTGTGTGCTTGGGGTCGCCCGAAAAGGGGCACAATGACAAGAAGCTTGCGAACATTGCGATGTGCAGGTACAAGTTACGCCATTACCGAGATGATGGGGTAGGAGAGACGATCGGGTTGTGCTATGTTCTCCTTTGACGTCGTGTAGTGTAGGTAGGTACTCAGTCCAGGTACTAGGACAAAACCGCTTCCCGAATCAACTTGTGATCTGCCAGCAAAAAACCCGTCAGAGAAGTGGGGATGTTCAACCTTCCTCATTCTGACTACTGCTCTGAGTATACATAGTAGGTCCCTGACAGTAAGTACCTGGAAAGGAATCGACGAGCTTACTGGATCGTCATAGGATTCGGCGGGCGAGGAAGTCTTGGTGGTATCTATACAACCAGATATAGGATTGATTGATGGTAGTGGGATCAAAAACGAAAACCATCGAGGAAAACTACGCAGCACGGGCTCCAAGTCTCTTATACTTACTATCTCGTATAGCACTTGTACATTACCAGGTATAAGCGATCTGCTGAACATGTGACTAGGTAACTGTGTATAGGACCTCACTAAATCGCCACATCCTTATGAGATTTAGGTAGTACTTAGTAGGTATTGGGCTTCCTGTGTATATTTTTACTGTAACTGTTGGTAAGTGCAATTCGTCTGGTTTGGCTTAATTATGTTAGCTTCAGGTTTAGATATACATGACGATGTGCTCGTTTTAGTTAAGTAAGGCCGATATGGTTAAAGCCATAACTATGGTGGTAGCGGATGTAGCCGTACAGAGGTACTTACCTGTGAGCTAAATAGTGAGTTGGGTTCGATTCCTAACAGCGCTATTGGTTTTCGCTTTTAGCTCATCTGAGGTACATATGCACCTGGGTTTTACATGCATGTCATCGGCATGTACTCGTTGATTCAGGGGCATCTTTCGTCAGTGGCTGCTCCATATCCCAATTGTCGGTGTCGCAGCCATATGTACTCAGTACAGCGAAGGCGCTATACCGGGCAGTGGTTTACAAAGTACTCAGCACAAGCATTCCGTACCTGAAACTGTGATAGCCAATCAGGGGAAAGGCTACCCCTCCATGTGCGCCATGCGGGTGCTTGGTGGCAGCTAGTGGCAAGCCTTAATTTATTTCGAGTTTAATGGAAAAAAATAAGGATCACCTTAGGATTTGCGTAGAACCATCCCTCTCTGTACTAGAATAATTGTGATGCCTCGTTAATGTGTACACCTCGACGTACAACTTCATTTTGTTGAATCGCACTTGTAGCTATGACTGGCCGTGTAAGATTCAGTGTGCCAAAAATTTCCTCAGTTTGATTAGAACATCATTGATAGTTGCGAGTCAGGGAAAGCGCAAACCGTTATTAAGTTAATCTGTTGCAGCTGAATCTGGTCCGTAATAAGTAAGTACCTTGAGTGACGAGATATGTACCTCTTGTAAGTGGGTACTTCTACCAGATCAGCGAGATATTGGGTGAGAACTTATAAGAATGTGTATCTAGGTAGTTGTACCTGATTCTGAGGAAACACACAGCGTACCAATCTTGCCAACCCTTACTGGTTGCGATATCTGGAAAATGGGTCTAATCATAAATATAGGTATCTTAGCTAGGTACTGTAGTTCTTGTCATGACCGACGGTGAACTACAGTAAACTGCAGGCCGAGTTGAATGTTTTGCCTTGCCTCCAGCTGGGATTCGGGTCAGGGTGACGAGTCATCAGTCCATTACTACATGTACATGTATGGGTACCAGGTACCTTACCTAGTAGTGTTGTGCACTACTGAGTATATACCCCACCCATTTTAGAGATCTACACTACGTAAGTACTTTTGATTATAGGGGCTTCTGTAGGGGTTCTAGTACTCTAGAAGGTAGGCACCGTGAGGGCACATTCGGCCCCCGCTTCAAAGTACCCAAACCTACAACGCTACCTACACAAAGCCCTTAGTGACTTCGTGCCCCCATGACTTCCCTTGTGTCGCCCGTACTCCATCTACTCTTTTTCAGCATATCTGTATCTGTATCTGCCCTGCCCTCTTGCTCTCTTTCTTCCACCACTGCGCCTCATCACTCACCACCTCGTTTTTTCAACGTTCCACATTCCACCCAGTCGTTCCCTCAAACAATTTTGACAGTTCTCTGTCACCACGTTCCTTACTAGATCTCAATCATCAGTCTAGACGCCAATACCAGGTGGTTCTAGATTGCTGGCCATTTCGTTCCCTACGTCACTCGAGCCTGTGTTGATCGCATTCGTTTCAACTCTCCGATTGTTCGCCCAAGCTCAACCGCAACCTCCAGGCCTTAGCCCGGAATTCTCTTGCGAAGAGGTTGGTATCCAATAAGATTGGATATTAAACAATCGCACACTCCTTCTCTTAGTGTGGACGTTCTGAACTGGTTGACGCTTTATACCCACTATTCCTTCTCGATCAGCTTGTTGTGCAAACAGCCGGACAGCGCTGGGACGCCACCATTGCCTTGCGCACTTTATCCACATTGGTTAAATAAAAGATACCTTGCAGTTTGCGACCAACGGAATCGAGTATTGATAGTTATACTAAAGCAACAGTAGAAAGGGACAGGAAGTGCGAGACTTCGACTAAGACATCGGACTTTAGAAGTGGACCGGACGACAGCCCTCACAGCTTTGGCCGCTATCACTGATATCGAGAAGTAGTCACGGTTTATCATTGAGCCACACTCCATCAGGTACTCATCAACGAAACTCGAAGAACCTATCAGTCCTGCCTGAAAAGTTCATACGGAGCTCATTATTTTTCTCACAACACTAGAATTCGCACTCATCGATTCGGAAAACTGGTTACGATATCAGCCTTCACAATGGCTTCAAAAAAACTAATTGCCCTTGCCATTCTCGGCATGCCATATATGATTGAGGCTTTCTGGCGTATGGAATGCCGTGGTAGTACTGGAGTTGCCCGTATTGATCCTATTGTCGACTTCAACAAGGTCTCCGGTCATGCCCACGCAGTCCATGGATCTTCAGGTGAGCCTTTTTATCTAGAATCTGCTGTATCGGACTTAAGTGTTTTGCGAAATAATTACTTACTTGTTCCTGTTCAGGCTTTGGCATAAGCGCAACCTATGATGACCTCGCCAATGCCGACTGTACGTCATGTGCTGTCAAACAGGACAAATCCGCCTACTGGACCCCGGCTATGTACTTCCTAGACTCTGAGACGGGCGAGTACTCTCCTGTTCCCCAGGTTGGCGGGATGCTTGCGTGAGTTTTAATCACATTCTGGACTATGGTTATGCACATTTTCTCGATCATTTCTTAGATATATTTACACGCACATATGCTGATCTATTTCTAGCTACTACCTGCTACGTGGCGACAATGTTACGGCTTTCCCAACCGGTTTCCAGATGGTTGCTGGAAGCAACTACCGCCGTGATTACACGGTTGGAGATCCTTACTCTCCTGATCCTCCCCAGTCTAACTGGGCTGGGCTCAAGCAAACTGGCCAATCTGACCTGGAGCAACGAGCCATTGGTTTCAACTGCCTAAACTATCGGCAGCCGGCTGAAGCATCGCTATACCGCCATTACATGCCGAATAAAACTTTCACCGATGCTAATTGTCCCGACGGTCTTAGACTTGAGCTTATGTTCCCATCCTGCTGGAACGGCGAGTTGGACAGTGATGACCACAAGAGCCATGTTGCCTATCCCGATCTAGTTGGAAATGGCAATTGCCCTGATACTCATACGCGGCGTCTTGTTACACTATTTTTCGAGACAATCTGGGACACAAATGCGTCGCAATTCCAAGGCAAGAGTGGCTCATTTGTTATGTCTAACGGAGATAGAACCGGTAAGTTGCGCGTTAATCTAAAACTTCAAGGATTTCAGCAGAATTAACGAGAGACAAGGCTTCGGATACCACGGCGACTTCATGACTGGCTGGGATCCTGATTTCTTGCAGGAGGCTGTTGATACTTGCACAAATGATTCCGGAGAACTCTCGGACTGCGGGGTCTTCACTAGCAATGGACCGCTGCTTTCAGAGGCTGAGCAGAGAGAGTGCAAATTCGGGACGCCCCTCGTACTAGCCGCAGAAAACGCCGTTGCGAGGACTATGACCGAGCTACCAGGAGGCGTTCAAATTCAAGATGGGCCTGAGTCGGCCACCCCCCCAAGTAATGTTATTGATCAGGTCACCAGCGCGATTGGTGATATTTTTGACGGTGACAGCACTACCACTACCACGTCCTCAAGCATCCCATCCTCCACGCTCTCTATATCCACACCGGTTGTCACGACTTCATCAACCTTCCAGTCAGGCGGTGCCTTTATCGAGAATCCAACTTCAGCCACGCCTTCAACCCCGGATTTCGGCGCAGACAGCGTGCCTTCAACGACAACTTCCGCCAGCTCTACCCCGACCCCGACGACCTCTTCAATTTCCTCAACCTCCATTGTGCCGACGACAACCTCTGCGCCTCAAGCTACATCGGAGCCAGGTGTGTCTTATGAAGTTTACAGCACTCAGACCATCACTAGTGCTGGGCTGGTGGAAGAGATTGTTTGGATGCAGCCAGTCGTGTATGTGACGGAGGAATCTTTCACGACCGTGACGATTCCGGGCCCTGCCCAACAGAAACTCAAGAAGGCTCGTTCTCATATTGTGCAACACCGTCACAACCACAATCGTCGCGGTTATTAGGCGAGCTGGCAAACAAAGCACACTACTATCTATTTCTGTGAGGGTGCTTTGGGCCAAAAGGAGGGAGGATATCGCACTTACGCTCTCTCCTAGCTGATCAGATTCTACCTGGGATTTTTTTCGGTACATGTTGATTGATTCTGGACTCTTTAGGAAGAGTACAAGCATATGAACCGAATTAAATGAGCTGTGAGTTTCGAGCTTGAGTTGTTCTTCTATTACGCATTTAACGACTGAGGGGCGGTTATCGTTGTGCATTCGAGATTCAGGGACGAGAGGTATTGCATATGATGGTGCCTCAGGCTTTCATGAGTGATTTCACTCAAGGCCGTCTGATTCCAAGGCCCATTTTTCAAGGGGGTGATGATGGTTTTCTCTTCAGGTAAATGCTTCTCTCCATAGTGCTCTCAAGGGCTACATATTGCATCACAATTGAAGATAAAATCTAGAGGCATCAAAGCCATACCGTCCCCACACTTCATCTATGCGTACTGCTTACTATGTACTTGAGCATTATGAGTATATGGGTCTATCTCGTATATTGTCTAATTTATCCCAAGATTTACATAACTAGCTAAGTGCTTGTAATTTCGGCGGAAATGCTATAATATTATTATAATGGCTACCATGACTCACCAGCTCGCTAGTTCATGTCTTGGGAATCTTCCTTCCAATTCATGTTGAGAAAATTATCGATTAGCGGAGTAGTCAATGGCTTGGTGGATTCGGCTGGCTAACTCTTGGAATGTTGTTGGTTTTGCTGCCTGGTCAACACCACAACAACACATTCCTAGTCTCGTGTCTTGTCACCATAACAATGGTGGTGGCGGCCTCGCAAATATGGTCATTTCACGGCGAGCGAGAGGAAGTGGATGTAAACAAGAATTAGATGAACACCTTCCAAATCTCATCCTCTATCGATGTGTAAAGGGAATTGTTTTCTGATTGTGGATTGTGGGCTCTACTATACTGGAATCCACGTAATCTTCTATGCAGCTCTGTTAGATCTTCGACCGTTTGCCTTGTTTAGCTTTCTCGGTATCCTCTCTGTTTTTTTTGTGTCCTCGTCCCCGGTGCATCGTAAGTACAGTTGGGGCTGCAGGCGGAATGATACTGAATTGGCCACCAACTGAACAACTGTGTTACGGAACAGCTAAACGTCTTGCGGAGCACGGAAGCGAGCAGACGGGGAATTGAGGATATTGGACAGCGTCGATACTGCGAGACCGGGGATAGGCCTCCAGAACTCACAGAAAGAGGCTATATTGTCGCTTTGCCGACCAGAACGTCTAGGCATGATGTCGAATCTCGCAATCGCGCAAGCCCAGCAAACGGGTATATCTATCTATAACTTAGTCGGCCGCTCGGCGTCCTCTGTGATTACTCTCTCCAGCGGCGCAGTAGCCGCCATAGCAATTGTAGGCTCAGTGGTGTTATTCTTACTTATCGTCGGGCCCATCCTGGTTCACATAGCGAAGCGGCAGGACCGTCGCCGCGCAGATGCGTGCCTGGCACCCAGCCTCTCGCTCGCGGAGCACGGACACCTCGCGCAGAGCGAAGACGTTAGCACGCCTAGGAGGCTACACAAAAGGAGTGCCGCTAGCGAGCGTGTAGTGTTCTCTGGGAACAAAGATACCAGTTCCGAAGGGGGCGAATACACAAAACATCTCAGCCTACCTATTCTCCCGTCTGTCTTCTCGCGTCCTGGGATTTGGCGCATTAGTGGTCCCCTTTCAGGCGATACGTCTTGGGATGGTGCTGGTGATGGAAATGACAATACTGGCGGAAATGGGCCTCGATCTCGCACAGAGAATAGCATACACGGGGAGGTGATGTATGGGTCCCCAGAGAAGCACCGCGGATACACCATCTACCAGAACCGACGGAAGACGTCGTGGATCGACGAGGACGCGTTGCATGGCCCGCGAGTTTCGCCGAACAAGAATACAAAGAGAAAATCGAGCTGGTTTACAGGCAATGAGCTTACAAGGACGCTGAGTCGACACCTTTCATTCCATAGATTTGGTTCTCCTGAGCTTGCACGCAGTCCTACACTGCCCTATATAGAAACCAGCGAGAAGCGGGAATCTGTCCTAGGGATCCCGGAAGACCAACCCAAGAGTCTAAAGACCAGGGACACAGAGAATGCGCACAGGTCCCGCGAGCCTGGGGCTGAAATGGGGATTGAACCACGATTCCCCATTCGTCAACCACTACAACAAGGCGGATCCTTGAACAGCCAGCCTAGGCCACAGCCAATTTCCATCCCGAATGCTACCTCTCCAAACCCCTACAGACATAGCCACACGGCTGTCAACGCAACACAGCGGCTAGCGGGCCAAGCACGAGTGCCGTCTGTGGACGCCCGAGCCAAAGTACAAAGGAACTCGCGCTCACGGCAGAGCAACACAGACGCAGAGCTTCAAGCGATCCTGCGTCGGACGGCAGAGAAATTGGAAGATGGAAACCGAAGCGCGAGAAGACAGACGCTGACGCTTCCAACTTCATCATCGTCCTCTAGATTGCTAGATCAGACTAGGCGAGGCCAAAATCAAGAATGCAGATGCGGCGGAGACAACACGCGACCAGGTGATACGACGCCTAGTCCAGCCAAAAGCCAGAAGAGTGCTCCCGCGACTATGGTGTACTCCGAACTCGAAGGCTGCAGTCCCAAGATCCAGCAAGGCCCATCACAAAATAGTACGCCGTGGCAAACACATAGACGAACCTACACACGACAGATATCCCTCGTGTCGCCTATATCGATACGCTCCGAAGGTGACAGTATGGCGGCCACCCCTTCTAAGCGCAGCTCTCAGGCTAGTCTATCGCACATGGTTCTCTCAAGCCCAGCTCGTATGGCCCAGACACCACCCTCCTACCCACAAAATGCGTCGAACCGGCGGTCGTATTCGCCGACGAGCCAGCAGTCGTCGGCACTTTCAACCGTATATAGTGAAGATGAGCGTAGTCCGCCCAACGCCGTGTTGAAAGTCGACAGTGTTCCCGAAGGTAGAAGTGAAGTGGAAAGAAGAGCTATGGCTCAAGCTTTGTGGGCATGTGATGCCTTTGATGGCGGATGGACGCGGAGAGCCGGTGACAGTGGAAACAGCGGGGGAAGCCGAGAACTTCAAGAAACTTTTCAGACCAACCACGATTCTCACCCTCTACACATACGAAAGGGGCCGCTAGGATATATTCTACCGAATACTGCGCAAGATGCCGCCGTCTCCGCGTCGACGCGCCGGGATGATATAAAGGAACCAGCAGCTAGAATATCGCCCAATGCCACATCGAAATTCGCACTTCAAGCCGCCGAGACTACATCTGAAGACCCTTTCACCATACGCACGACACCAACGCGACGACAACCGCAGCGTCTGTCTCAAATATTTTCTCCATTGCCGGCCGAGCTACCTGGTGACGGTGTAGGTCCCTCTATAGACGTAACGAGACCGATTTCCGAGACCCCGACGCCCTCGCCATCGCGCAGACGAGTGGTCCCTCCTCCGCACCGACTGCGGCCCACTTCGAGTTCGCCGACGCTCGGGCACTACCACGATCCGCAGGTCGAAATCCAGCCTTCAAGCCGGGAGCTGAGTCCGGTGCCGTCAGAAAGTGGACTATCGTCAGTATACGACAGCTATCGGTATAGTCGATACAGTGATAGTCTCGAGGGTTCGCAGATGCTGGCGCGACTAAGCGATGCTACGATGCTCACCGTGCCGCCTACCGAGGCGTCGTCTACAGAAACTAGGTGGGATGAGGACACTACTCTTGCTACCTTAGCCAAGAGCCGCAAGGACTACCGCGGAGTAGAGAGTGGTCAAGGTGCGCTCCGCTCAGCGCCCGAAAGTTTGAACAATGGCGTGTTAGGGGCTGGGGCCTATACACATTTCGCTGGCTCCTCGAAGTTATCCGGAGCAGAGGACGACTTCACGCAGATGGCATATACTGTGCAAGACAGACTCCCTCGTTCCCAACCAACACGTGATGTCAGTCTCAGCGATATTAGCGACGCATCTGGTGAATCATCATATTCGCAGGACGAAGACGGACGAGATAAATTGGGACCGTTAATGCCCTTTAACCTTACAACCACAGCATTAGGCAAGCATGGGGTTGGAGTCACGAGTACAGTGGCAGAGCTCCGTCGCATGAATAGTCAAGTAAGTTGCGTTAGCGGATATAGCACGGCCACAACGATCATTGCTGGAGACGTAAGTCCCACCCTCCCTGCGCTTAGAGGGGGAGGATGCAGTCCCGGCAAGAAGGGGGCGGGTGGTGGTGCGAAAAACTATCTTTCACTAGGAAGTAGCCCAACAAGTAAGGGCGGAGAGGACGGGGACAGTAATGTAGAGAGTAAAAGATATGGTGATGGTAGTGGAAGAAATTGCAATGGGCAGAGTGAAAAGGAGGTAATGCCAGTTGGGATAGGGGGGATTAACGGTAAAAATCGAAGCAAGGGCACGAAAGACGAAACCACACTTCGTAGAGGCGGGATAAGAAGATCGCGCCGCGGTACCATCGTACAGAGTTACGAACAGGATCTTAACCATGCACGACGGGTTTTCCGGGAAAGTAGAGGCTATAATTTACAAGCCATCTCAGAGGTATCCCAGGAGAGCGATAGTCCTCGTAATCAGCGCACGAGTCTCGTGGGCATGGAATTATATGATCACAAAGGGTTTTTGAGGAGTTCGTTGGCGAGTCAAGATTTGACGAACTATATTTGAAGAATGGGTCATATTCCGGGTTCGTGTATATATGATTTCTAGACGTTGTTTATTTTTGGCTTATTATGTTGTTGATATGCCGAAATTCTCAGCAGTTGCCGCATAAGGGACACTCCATATGAATTCGAGGGGGCATCTATCTCGAGAGATCTGCCGACTAAATTATGTTAGAGTAAGAACGATGGAAGTGGTATTCTTCGTATCACTAACAGAGGGAAACATACCGATACCAGCTCATTTGAACGCTCAACAGCATTAAATATAGGCATCGTCTTGGCATGATATCAGATCGCCGTATATGTCTGTAGACGGACCACGTCACCACAGAAATATTCTTTTTATGACGAAGAGGGCCAACGGATTTACTCGGTCCGAGGTCGCTTCACGTCGCCGTCCTCCACCTCTTCGTGGCCATTCTTTCCATCTTGTTCTACCTCGTCTCGACCACGAACGCGGCCCGCACCATCTCCAAGCTCGCCACTCACGCCATCCTCGCCAATCCAATTGCCTTGTTCGTCAAAATACTCGTTAACGTTGTCCGCTGTTATCCAACCGGAACTTCCCGGCATGGGGGGTGGTAGACCTCCATTATCGCTGCCCCGTAATACGCCTGGCAGACCCTCGATCGCCACTCCCTCATCGACATTGCCCTCAAATATTATGTGGTCGGCGTTGAATTCGTCTTCGTCATCGTCCTCCCCCTCCTCATTTCGAGGGTCAGGATTAAGATTCGAACATGCTGATATCTGGTTGAAAAGGGCGTTCGTTCGTTCCGTGTTCAAGGGATCTAGGGCGGGGGGTTCGTCGTTTGAGACAGCCCTGTAGGGAATGAGGGTAAGCTCAATGGGTTCGAAGCTCTCGTCATCGTCTGGGCCAGAATCGGAAAATTCGAGCTGCATGTACACGCCCGCAAACTTGGATGATGAGTCATCGTCGGGCTTGTCGAGTCGCTTGAAGTTCTTGATCGCATGGAGTGTAATGGTAGGATACGGGATCTCAACACCGGTGCTGCTGTTGCGAGAGAAAAGCATCAATTTCCTAGTAGGTTAATCAGTTAAAAAAAGTTCGGCTCTCAAAATTTTACCCCACGAAGACCTACTTAGAAGAAACGAAAACCTCAACTTCTTTCTCCTCGCGCGTGTTTGCGCCCCCGTTCTCGAGCGCACCGGATTCTGGTGGTGTAGGGTTTAGGGACGTAGATTCGCCTGCGGCTGCTTTTGAGAAGAAAAATAATTGCTCATACTGCTCGTTTGATACCCAGGCCTTAATGCTTTCATCGTGAAAGTATAGAACGGGTTTCCCCTCAAAGAAGGTCTCGGGCGTCTGGGCTTGGTACTCGCTCAGAGGCAGGAAGTCATTCTCTGCCGAAGGGCAGGTCTTAATTACCACAGGCAGCATTGCAGCTTACTATTCTGTGGGTTAAGGGAATAAATACTAAGAGCTTTGAGGAATCTTGAGTGTTCTCAGAAATCTCCCAATACAGAAGTGGTTTCTGAGCTGTCTTTCCTTTCACGATACGCAAGAAGCTGTAGCGGGGTTTATCGATAAGGCTCTTACTACCTTATTGATGTACAATAGTACCTAGGTCCTGTGGCGCAGGGAAGCGGCTACATAAGGTTCGCTACCAACCTGGTAAATAAATGTAGGTACATCATGCTAAATATTCGACCATAGCCGTCAATCTCACCTCGCTCATAACTCTACTTGTTACGATATCACAACATTACGTGCCATTTTTATAAGAATTTAAGAAATTCATCAAGACAGAAGGATTTCAAATTTCTCTAATTAAATTAAAAGAAGAACTAAAAATAAACTCGAATGAAAAAATGGTTATGATGCGCGATGACCGTAAGAATACAGACTCATAAACCATATGATCCTACTGACTGCCCTCATAGGTACACACCCTCTGCTGGCGCAGGTACCATTAACGGTATCACCCTTCGTCACACTCCCTACAGCGGCAACATTGCCCTACACCTACAAGAGTATGCCGTCAACGCTGCCACCGCCATCAACAGGCATAACGGGCGCGACGGATGAGAAGCCTAAGTACGTGGTGTCACAGTCCGGCCACGCCGCCCATCCTGACGACATCGTTGCTTCGTGCAGGGCCCTACAGGCTCACATCACCAAGATGCAGCAAGACGCTGAGTGCGAGCTGCGTGAGTTAGACGAACGCATCCGTGCCCGTGAACTCGCTGAGAAGCGCCGTGTTGCGCCCGGCTGGTTGGATAGTGAGGCGCGCCTGCTGGAGCCCGAACGGAAACCCGGAACAGCCAGTGATGCCGAGGTCGCGGGGCAATTCGCTGAGATGAACATCGTTGGGCGTGAGGGCGTTAGCGAGATGGCTGTCGATGGCGGTGAGGCGCTTGATCGTGCGTTCGGCGGGTTGAAGTGAGGCATGTTTGCCTTAACACGTGTGTTTGTACGGCGTTCTTCGGGGTCATTCGCATTGGCGGCGTTACTATCGGCTTGGGGGCGGGGGCGTCACCGGATATATGTATGAATGCATTTTTAATCGACTCGACGAAACATGATTGCCGTCCTTTAGTGTGCTTCGGGCTTCCTTAAATGGTCAAGACACCGCTTGATTTTGTCAACAGGAAAGTACGCAGAATCTTACACACATATATTGCTTTAAACCTTCTAGAGACGTTCAGATATTGTGTGTGCCAAATGGCAGCCTCGCGCATTCTCCTGGTTTCCATCTAATCTAGCTAGCAACTAACCTCTCCTATAGCGCCCCGCCTAGGGATCGTCCGACTTGATAGACTATATATCAAACTCCCGCTCCCATTATTTCCTATATCAGGGACGAGGATCAGACGTTAGCCCTATCGGCTTTAATTGCCATAGATAGGTAGTCAGTCATAAGAGAATTATCCGCAGTAAGGAGATCGCTTGCTAAGATAAAAAGCCTGGCGGCCACGCCCGAATAGGAAGGTGAGCGGGGTACTATATTTTCTATTTTGATTGAACTACCTCTGTGATTCTTATTAGAAATGGTGCCTCTACACAGGTATTTCGTTGGAACCAACTAAATTGGAACCGAATACTATCAAGCCAAGCTTTTCCCGCGGTAGACTCCCGTGGTCGGAAACAGCTTTGTTATGTCCGGCAGATCGAACACCCTGCACGTATGCACAATCCGAGGGGATGATATACGGACTATTGCACCAAAACCTCGACGATTACATAAGCGAATTCAAGTACGCTATATCGAGAAGATAACGCTTTCGACGCTGCAGTTTAACATTACCCGATAAACCTTGTGCCATGCGTATGTACGATCTAATAGAACAACCTTGAATATATTTATAGCTGTGTAAAAAAGGACGACGCCTTCGCTGGCAGTTCGTCAATCCCTTTGCCGCGCGGAAACCAGACCTTTCGCCACAGACCAGTTAGCCAGTCAACTAGTCCACCAGACACTTAGTCAGTTAGTCAGTTAGTCAACTAGACCCTGCCATACAGACTAGTGTAGTCAATTAGAGTTAGTTAGTTAATTAACCAAACCCTGCTATACAGACCGGCTAGTTAACTTAATGTTAGAACTGCTAATATAAATAAGTATATAAAGTTAGTTAATGTTAAATTATATGTTACTGCACCCCAAACGAGAGCTATGGACCACTAGAACTGACGCACGTTGTAAAGTGAACCAAGGAACGCAAAGCACTAGAGTCCCCTTTTAGCTAATTGATCCACAGAGCGCATTCCGAGCGTGAATTAGCTGGTTTCATTATATGGCTAAGTCTATTAGCTAGGACTTTAGAATGGTAACGCTATTAAAACCATCATTGGACTTAAAGATGGAAAATTTATCGCGAGTCATCTTCCTGTTAGAAACTAGGTTTTCTGCGTAAACTTATAGCCTATTCGACTATAGTAGGATGAGCTGAAAAGGTTTTGATTGCCGAAATATAACCATACCATTTTTAATGCGATGTAAACAAATTTAGGCCGTTCTTCGGATTATGACTATACCTTTTCTAATACGATCTAAATAAACTTAGGTTGTTTTTTTATGCTTGACAAGTATTGCATGGCCCTTTGTCCTACTTTGTAGCCTGGCCTTCTAAGCTTTAATCATAAGGATTAAGACCTTGGCAACATTTGCGGTAGATGTCTCGATCAATTTATTGTGGAACACGGCCGTAGTCGTTTCGGCTAACCAAATAACCGGCCGTGCCAAGCATGCTGACCGTGATTTTTCGAAGCATGCTTTCTATAGCAAAACCCTGCCCAGAGCTAAGAGAAGACGTCAGCTTGTACAGCTTCTTAAGCCCGGCTTGTTAGTTAATCGCAGCGGCAAAGAGACGGCCGAGTACTAGTGGTTCATCGGCGTTTCGCTTCTCTATGTCGGACTCGAGAGCCGAAGTAACAATATGAAACTTGCGCTCGGTCGCTTTTCTATCATGGGCTTTGGGGCGTTAGATTTAAGAACAACCATCGTGTTGTAATGAATGCAGACGGTTGTACAACATTAGAACACGGTCTATTAAGTCGGCACGATCGAAAGAATGTAGCAATGCTACTTCGGATAAAGACTGGGTTTTGTACTAAAAAGTTCCTAGCAGTGCTATTAGTGGTTTCAGTGGACACAGCTTGTGGGACTAGATGTAAACCCATCGTAACCTATTCTATTCATATTACTAAAGTAGTGCTAATGGGAACGGCCGTGAAGCTAAGAGGAAGCCTGATTCATAAGTTATGCCGTGAGAAATATATACTGTCGGTGGTGCGGTTGAACTGCTTGGGTTATCCCCCGGTACAGTAGGCGTTGTTGAATAAAGCGATAGTGAAGGTTGGGAGCGAGACGGCCAGCGTGTTGATGGCGGGGGGAGCCCTGTAATCTTGATGGATTCTGGCTCCGGTTGGTGGAATCAGTGCGATTATGCCGTGAGCTCTGTGTATACTAATACCTACTACTTAGATATCTAATAAAATAGCCGCACGACATGTCCAAATGTATATAATTTCCCAAGCCTACATGCATTTTTTTACATGCATTTTTTTACACGCATTCTTTGTCATGCAAGTCTAGCAATATATGTACTTCCGAGGTTATTCAACTAGCCAGGTACTTAGCTAAGTACCTAGGTACCTAGGAGGTAGGTTACTCGACCCACCAAGGAACCAGGTGGTAGGTACTTACTTACCTAAGGTTAGTGGACTTATCCAAGATTATCGAGGATCTGCACCTGAGGTATTATACGAGCTATGGATCTCAATAAGAAGACCTGTACGACTTACTATGCGAACAGCAAAGCCTGGTGCTGCCCACACCACCACTAAAAGCCTCTGGAGTGACGAATCATTTGCATCCCTAAGTAGCCTTCCTGCGACCAGTGAACGACGGAAAGCGAGAGGCTCGTATTTGAACAGGGTCCGACCTCGTTTGTATAAGTTACATACGATCATGCCACCACAACGCACACACCCTGTTCGTAGACCGCATTCGAAATCTCGGACTGGCTGCCGTGTCTGCAAGTCCAGGAGAGTGAAAGTGAGCCAGAAAACCCTGATCTTGTAACCCCTGATCAAACATATGCCACCTGCCTATCTATGATAGAGTCCTGTCTACACACACCGTCGACTGGTTCGTTGTTATCGATAGGCTTGGCACTTTGGCACTCTTATTGGCCTTGGATGCTAACCCGCCCTTGCTAAATAGTGTGACGAGACAAGACCGTCATGTCGGCGGTGTCAGACGTATGTGTTCAAGAATTTATGATTCTAATTGGGATCGCCACCGAATCGGAAACATGTACTTGATTTCCTCTTGCTCTTCTCGCCCATTTATTAACAATCCGGAATTTGAAATATAGTCATGGAGTACAATGTGACTTTGTTTTCGAGACGGACACTACCGCACCTCGAATGCACCAGGTCTCCAGTAGTAGAGATGCTCTCTCCATACACCAATTGACCTCTCCGTCTATAGCCTCAACACCGGACGCCGCTCGATACTCCGCAACATGGTTTAGCGTTTTTGAACTCGAGCTGTTTCATCACTACATCACTTCGACTAGTCTAACTTTAGCATGCGACCCGATAGCTCGTAGTTTTGTAAGTGGTATTGAAATATTGTCATCTTCGCCTTCTACCCCTTGATGAGAGTAGGGAACCCTTTTACCCATGCCTTGTTCTTCAACTCGGCCTACCTCTAACCTTTTAACGAGGTTACTGAT
The DNA here is from genome assembly GCA_022495195.1 of Xylaria digitata. Taxonomy (NCBI): domain Eukaryota; kingdom Fungi; phylum Ascomycota; class Sordariomycetes; order Xylariales; family Xylariaceae; genus Xylaria; species Xylaria digitata. Next base: position 109,395 of record MU377007.1, read on the forward strand.
GATAGTTTGCAGTGGCGAGTCAATGTACCTCAGTTGGGGTTTCACCATCCGTATGTCCTCAAGGGTGTGTTTTCGATAGCTGCCTTGCATCTTGCCCGATTGCGACCAAATCAAAAGGATGCCCTTGTTGAACAGGCGATGATGCACCACACTGCTGCGTCTTCGATGGCGTTGCCCTTGATACCGAATGCTAGCGGCGACAATTTCCCGCCAATCTTTCATTTCAGCATGTTGACGACGGTTATCACCTTTGCTAGACCTCGAGCGCCTGATAACTTTCTTCTAGTCTCCGATGGAATTATCCCAGATTGGCTTCTCATCTGTCGTGGCATTCGGTCGTTGCTTCAGTCTGAAGGGGAGGCTGTTCTCTCCCTGCCTTGCTTCGACACACTCCTCTACGCGGGCATGAAACTATCGATTCAGTGGGAAAAAGAAAACCAGGAGCACGAGGCTCTAAGGGACTTGGAGAATAACATTCGAAATTACTCACAATCACATAAGACTGCTGAACTTTGCGACGGTATATTGACACTGAGGCGGTGTTTCAACCTTTTTTCCACGAGCGGCTTTTCTGAGGAAGAACGCATGAGAAGTGCGTTGATGTGGATGGTGAAAGTCCCCGGCCCGTTTGTAGAGTTGCTCAAAAGCCACGATAGCGAGGCATTGTGTGTTTTGGCGTTCTTCTGTGTGCTTTTGAAGCGTCTAGAGCATCTTTGGTGGGTTGAGGGGTGGGCTTTCCACCTAATCGAACGAATATACACAACACTAGATGATCGATATCGCCTTTGGATTCGGTGGCCACTTGAGGAAACAGGCTGGGCTCCTTAAATGAGCTGGCTTCATACCATTGCACAAATACTTTAGGCAAGGGGAGGGGTCTAGAAGATAATTGGGATCTTAACGGTCTGTGTGTCTGCGGGTTTCGGGCACACATTATACACTGGCATGGCATGGCCTTTAGTGATTCATGGTTGTCATAATTATTATATTGAACTTAATAATAGGGTTGTTTAATCTGGATAATCCTGTCGATTGAGATGAGATGTTTTAACTTATCTTCAACGTCGGCCACCCTTTAGCTATAAAGAAGAAAACATTAGGGGACTGTATAGATCACAACTAATACTGTAGTATGTGTTATAAGCTGTGGACGAGACATAACCGCGATGAGGACAATTCATCAAAATATTACTTATTAGAGCGCGTTCAGGATATGCTCGTGTACCGTCCTACCTTCGGAATACCTTCAGCTCTAGATACCGGGCAGGAAGATAGGTGATAAGCGTAGCAATGAGTGTGAGCTCATTTGCTAAATCTCCGCCATTGCCGCCAATCAGCTTCCCAACCGGGCCAACGTACCAAGTTTCTACCATGCCTAAGACTGAGCCTGCAATTCCGACAAGAAACGCGGCAAATGCCGCCAAACCAATGGGTAAGCGAGCAGGGTCGTTCCACGCATCGAGATCATAATTCTCGAAGCTCCCTTTACGAAAGACATAATGCTCGACAAAGAGGACTACGAAGTAAGATGTGGACCAATAGCCTAGTAATGACAAGAAATTCTGTAAGAAGGCATTAAGCTCTTCGCGTCCGCCCAACGCCAGCGCCAGGATGAGGAGAAAGCACAACAGCGTCCAGACAAAGCGGGGGACGTGAGCACACGGGCGTGCGAACTGTTGGCACGCGATGGCAGCGCTGTAAATGGAGACGACGTTTACGTTGATGCCGGATAGCACAAGCAGTGTGAGGATAAACTTAGCGAATCCCCTCGGGTACAACATAGTATCAATGAGAAACCCGATGCCTTTGGTGTGGTAGATGTCGGCCCAGTCGGGTCTGTTATTTAGTGCTGACGCGACGACGCAGCCTGCCACCATCCCGACAGATGTAGGGAGGGCGATGCCAAAAGTCGTCATAAGGAAGACCTTGGCACGAGAAACGTTGGCAGGGTAGTGCACGTAATAATCCGATGCGATAGAAACCCAGGACGCCGAGCTGCCATAGATTATAGCGATCAAGCTGAGAACACTACCGGCAAGATTGGCTCCCTTTTGTGAGCTAGGAGTGGTATTGTCTGCGTACCGTCCTGTTTCTCCGAAAAATATCAAGAAGATTGTAAAGAAGACGATCCACGCATATCGCTCGTATATTAAAATTGCCCTCAAGCCAACAAACGAGATCAGCATAGCAACGACGGCTAGGATGATGATGCCGACAATGAGAGAGAGGTGTCCGTCTGCGACAGCAGTCAGGGCTAATCCACCAGTGAGGCATCCGACAGCAGCCCAGCCGATCTGCACAATTGCATTGAGGACAGCGATGACTTTGTTGGGCCACCACCCGAAACTGTAGCGGGAAACAGAAATCTGGCGTAGACCGGTAGCAGCGCCGAAAGTGGCGGCGAAGCCTGGTAAGATGGCGCCGATGATGGACGCAAGGATGCCGATGACAATAGTCTGCTTTAATGACAGTCCGAGCTCCCAACCGAGGAAACCCGTTGCGAAACAGGATGTATTCATTGTTGCTGATGCCCACAATAGGGCCATACTAAGTTCCTCATGCCATTTTACCTCGTGCCTGTCCTCTGGTAGCTTGCGATTAATGGCCTCGGATTCGACACCGAACTTCGCATCGAGCTTAGCTTCAATCTGACAGAGACGGTATAATAGGCCACTATCTTGGCTTGATTGCGGCTCATTCTCTCCAACGAGAAGGGGTGTCCTAACACCGCTGTCCTTCGTAATTGGATCCATGGTTACCTTATACGATACTAGTAGAAGGTCGTCAGAAACGAAAATCGAAGGCGCTACGATGAAGCTCTGCTAAAGCACGAGGAGGATCGCATTCATATTGGGCAGAGCGAGCTGAAATACTCTGCGTCACGATCAAAAAAGCAAAATTACCTTAGGTAAGCATAACCAGAGTTCAGTGAGCTCAGATTCTCGCAATCTTGGGAAAAACAAAAACAACCCAAAAAAAAAAAAACGCCGCCTGCGACATTCAGCTGCTGTTGAGCTACCTACCACTTTTGCGGTTTGTTGTGCATCCCTTGTTAGTTACCCAGTCAGGCCATAGGCATATTAGTCTTGCCGCGTTGAAATCAAAATACAAACCATCTGCGCTTTTGTAGGCTAGGAAAGCTTGTCTTCGCCAAGGGTTGCCGGTTTTCTTATGAAAAGCTTATAAAGGCTTCCCTTTTATTCTTCTTGCAAGGAGCGGGCGCTCGGCGTACAAGGTATAGGCATATTATTGTTCGAAAAAAAATGCCAATCCTGAGCGCGATGGGTACCAGCGTCACATCCGGCTCGGCATTGTTGCGCTATTGACGATCAGATCCGAGACAGTCTTACACTGGATTGGCGCGCCACTCCCAGTGACTAGTGAGGGGATGTGGGACAATAGATCAAACAGAAAGCCCTCCGAGACAATTTCGCAAACGACGAATCATGACCTTTAATTGTCGTTATCTAGACGCCCTGTTTTCATCCTAATGCCACCTACTGGTATGTGGTAGTTGTAACGGACAACATGCTCACGAGTTTGACCCGTTAGATTAAGAGTAAAGTTGGAGGGTAAAGTGTTGATAACGAGTCAAGGCAGATGCGGCCATTTATAATTATTTACTCAAGATAAGGTCAAGCTTCTGGCCAGTCGGCATGTGTACCTGGCCGCCGGAAGTTCGCTTTCCTAGCTCGTCCATTTCAGGCCACGCGTCCGTCATGAACGAATGAGTACATAGTAAATGAGCGCAATGCCCAGCCCAGCCCAGCCATTTTATCCCGCGCAGCATCAGCCTATGATGCTAACCCCGTTCCGCCTTCTGAACACTAAAATATAGAGGCTCAGACACAACTACAGTAAACACACCAGCCGCATTGATACTAAAGGAATCACCATAAGCGACGAGGGGGGAAAAGGCTGAGTAAGGGTCTAGAGGTCGCAATCGAGGTACATGGCGGCTCATTTCCCCGGTTAGTCCTCGGTATGTCTCGCGGCCTCTTGTACTCGTGTTTATTTTGGCCCAGCCGCATGTTCTACACTACATAGTCTCAGTAGGTTTCGTTTTCTTACACTACCATATAGAACTTAAAGATTGATCGACAGATTGGGCGACGAACAGTCTAGGTATGCGTACTCCTTGACTCGGTAGATTCCGACCATGATAGAAATTACACTATACACCTCAGCCCACTTTGCAGGAGGAGCTTTGAGGATTACACTATGTACTCCATAATACTGACTATACCTATAGTGAGCGTATGGCATACCTACAGTAGGTAGGCAGTATCAGGTACCGTAGCATTACCAAGTGTCAAGCCAGCCGCATCCTACTAACGACTTTCTGGAAGCTTGGAGGGTGTTCACATTTCTAGAGTCGGTCAATTGACCAATAGAAGTAATGAATTGATATTACCCTTGAAGGCGAAATGAAATCAATCGATGTTCACGCGACAATGTCTGGGGCGTACCTGTCGCTCAATTCCATATAGGGCCGGGATACAGGAAGCGAGCCAACGTTATCGTCGGCTAAAACCAAGATAGGCAGGAGATAATCAGCTCCTAAAGTCATACCTGGACTAGAACACCAACAACCCGCGCCGTTGATGCAGCTCTAGACTAGATCTCAACGATATACGAAGTGCTCATTCAACTTATCTTAGCCGGGTAGTTATTGAAGTTGTCTTCCACCGACTAGGTTAGCATGCCTGCTTGCGGCCCCTAAGATATCCTCAGTATATAAAGCTCGACGTACCACTCTATCGTCGTCTGTATTTCCATCCCTCCCTCCCTCCCTCGAAGTTAACCCCCCGGAGTCGCAAACATGGCTCGTTTTCTTTCATTGCTTGTCAGCTCGCTGCTGGCTGCCCAGGGTCTTGCCAAGCCCTTCGAGCAGCTCTTCGGCGTTCCTGAGGGTAAGTAGTTGTTGATTAATACTCTAGACAAGAGAGCTCACATTACATATAGGATGGAAACTCCAGGGCCCGGCCGAAGATAGCCAGGTAATCAAGCTACAGATCGCTCTCCAGCAGGGCGATGTCGAGGGCTTTGAGCAGGCTGTCTTAGACATGTCCACGCCAAGTCACCCCAGCTATGGACAGCACTGTAAGTAAATATAGAGTTTACCGGGCAGAAACTTTGCTAAGCCCATGTATAGTCCAGGGCCACGATGAGATGAAGAGGATGCTTCTCCCCAGCCAGGAGTCCCTCTCATCTGTCCATGCCTGGCTGAAAGAGGCGGGCATCGAGAACATTGAGGAGGATGCCGATTGGTTGACCTTCAAAACCACAGTTGGTGTTGCCAACAAGGTCCTTGGCACCCAATTTTCTTGGTTCGTTAGTGAAGAGGCCAAACCACGCAAGATCCTGCGTACCCTCGAATACTCTGTACCCTCGGAAGTCGCTCAGCACATCAACTTAGTCCAACCAACCACCCGCTTCGCTACTATCCGCGCCAATCACCAGACCGGAAGCCAGATCTTTGAAATTCAGGGAATCCAGGCCGCAGCTGCTGAAGACAACTGCGATGCGCTGATTACTCCGGCGTGCTTGAAGACTCTCTACAACATTGACTACAAGGCCGATGCCAAGAGTGGTAGCAAGGTCGCCTTCACTAGTTACCTTGAAGAGTACGCCCGCTACAGCGACTTCGCTCTTTTCGAAGAGAACTACTTGCCGGAAGCCATCGGCCAAAACTTTACCGTTGTCCAATTTAACGGTGGCCTCAACGACCAGTCATCCGACGACGACAGTGGTGAGGCCAACCTTGACGCACAATACATTCTCGGTACGGGACACCCGCTACCTGTCACAGAGTTCTCCGTTGGCGGCCGCGGTCCCTTGGTGCCTGATCTTGACCAGCCCACTCAAGATGACAACTTCAATGAGCCGTACCTAGACTTCCTAAAGAACGTGCTTAAACTGCCGAAAGACAAGCTCCCGCAGGTTATTTCCACATCGTACGGCGAGAACGAGCAGAGCGTTCCCAAGTCTTACGCTGTGTCGGTTTGCAACCTTATTGCCCAGCTCGGTTCCCGCGGCGTGACCGTGATTTTCTCATCGGGTGACTCTGGCACTGGTTCGGCTTGTCTTTCCAACGACGGTAAGAACACAACCAAATTCCAGCCTCAGTACCCTGCAAGTTGCCCGTGGGTCACTTCAGTGGGATCAACTCGTTACCTCAATGAGACCGCCACATTCTTCTCTTCCGGCGGCTTTTCAGACTACTGGTCCCGTCCCATTTGGCAAGAGATTGCCGTGAGAGACTATCTCCACAAGATTGGCGATAAGTTCAGCCCCTACTTTAACAACAAGGGCCGCGGATTCCCCGATGTGTCTGCTCAAGGCTACGGCTACCGCGTGTACGACAAGGGCGCTCTACATGGCTACCAGGGCACTTCGTGCTCCGCCCCCGCGTTCGCTGGTATCGTCGGTCTCCTCAATGATGCCAGGCTGAGGGCCGGAAAACCTACCCTAGGTTTCCTAAACCCTCTGCTGTATCTAAACCCCCATGCCCTGAACGATATCACCCTCGGTGGAAGCACAGGCTGTGATGGCCGCGCTAGATTCCACGGTGCACCAAACGGCAGCCCCGTTATTCCGTACGCCAGCTGGAATGCTACCAAAGGATGGGACCCAGTATCGGGGCTGGGTACGCCCAACTTCCCTAAACTGCTGAAGGCTGCTGTGCCGTTCAGGTACAGGGCCTAGGAAAAGGTTGGGCTAGTGCCTAGTGACGATCTTGTAAATCACATGTCAATAATATTGTATTTGAAACACAATCTGAATGTATGAGAATATGATTAAACGTATTACTCGAGATCATGCCTGCCTATCCCACATTCCGATGTACTCGTCTGGGTCTTTGAACTAGGCTGGTTGCTGAGTGCTGAGGTCTCGGCCACACCTTAATACGAATATGAATACGTGTTAATCTGGCGGGTTTAGGTCCTACGGATTTTTTTTTTTTCCATTTCCCTTGAGTAATGATATCGTATTCGATCACAATGTGAGCTTAGGATAGACCTCTGAAATGCTTGTATCATGCTTATCGTGGACTGCTGCATTCTTCTCAGCAATATTAGCCACGCTTCTGCCTCTGCACCCGAATAAAACACCAATTTATCACCGCCATCGGGAATAGATAGGGCATACCAGGTGGGGTAAGATTAGTCAGAACTAACCTACCTTCAATAAGGGAATTGCCTGTTAGGAAAACGTAAGTGTGAAAATCTCGATGAATTTGCATCGACGCGGCTAGCTTAGTGGTCCCGATTTTGGCGCTGACTCGGAAAGTAGACCCTCGGTTGATTGCCCTGACTATTTCTGCTGTTGAAGGTTTCCTATCGCCGGGCCAACCGATGAGCACGTCAGTGATTTTCGGGATTACACAGACTGACGCGTCAGGCTCACTGTCTTTTCTAGTTATAGAGGCATACTGTAAAACCTGAACCACTTTTTGATTGGGGGTGTATGGAAGGTGTGAATCATAGTTCATCATGAGATTTATCCTTTGCTGCCTTTGATATCAACTTCAGTCAACACTTTAAACATAGCTGAACATACGGGTCCAATAATGGCTTGAGCCTAGATATTTAATAACTGCGACGAGTGTCCGAATTCGTCTTAGGAACGTAGATGCGTGTGAACGTAAGGTTAAGGCAATATTGCAAACATATCCTCACCAGCACCGACGATAGGAAATCGTACGGGATCACAAGTGATGTGGTTCAATAGAACAGCGGGCGTTAGTATTGACTAAAAGACGTTTCATTTGCCTAAGCCATCATAAATCAAGCACCCACTCCTTCCAAACTGCCTATACCCTTAGTTTCATGCAAGAAACCACGAGGGGAAGATTACTGCTCGTCGGAGTCATCCCTCAATGACGGGATAGGCGGAACTCGTGGCTTTTCCACGAAAGTGCCGCCAGAATGCTTCACCACTATATCAATGTAGTCAGTCATTGTCATGTCGAGCGTGATCTGTGAGTGTATCTGAAGCGTAGACAGTTTCCAAAACATGATCTGGACCTGAAAGGGAACATTCATACTCTTGAAGTAACCGAAAACAAGACGAGAATGATCCAGAGAATTACTTACTCCACTGTTCAAGAGGATCGAGGTTATTCTGACCCCTCACCTCTTTCCAAGCCTTCTTTACCTTATCAGACATTCGGCGATCGTCGTTACTGTCGGTAGTGTGAATACTACTGCTATCGCCCACGGACAATCTACTTTGCCTGCTCTTGCTATCATCATCGCCAATTGTTAGGCTTCGAGAGATGTCCGCGGACGGATGTGCTGGGGTCGTTGGTTTCTTGAAGGGGCTTCGGGTTTCGGAGCTTAGGGGCTGTGCTCTGAACGTTAGCGGTGGCCAAGGTAGAGGCACATGCATACTGCCATTGGTTGGAGGTATCATACCTCATTGGACACCGCTGTCTCGTTATCTGACCCCTCCGCTCCCTTGGCGTCCTCTGTCCAAGGAGATGCGTTTTTGTTGGCTTCGACATAAGGGTCTGCTTTCTCTCGTCGCGAAGGGCTGGATTGAGGGTCTTTTGGGCTCCGTGGAATCGTGAACCCATCATAATCAATGATCCGGCTCTTGGAAGGGGTACTAGGATTTGGAGAGTGTGTGTCCATGGCCTCGGCAATGAAGCTGGATTGCTGTACTTGCGTCCGTATTGCGTGATCTTTCAGAGGGTTGGAGAGCACGATCCCTCGAGGTAATAATGCACGGCCTAGAAGTAGTTTCAGTCAAGTGGTCTCATATTGTGGCTTTTATATGCAGCTTGGTGAGTCAAGGTCATGTGCCATGTTTAGGACAGTATGATATATTATGACGAACAGTCGCACAAACAGCCATTCACTGATTGTAATGGGGCTCTGGGTATCAAATAGCCTCCGACACAAACAAATCCATGGGTCCTAGTAAACATCGGACTGACATGGAGTTGCACTTCGCGTGATTAAAATTAATGTACAGCCTCTTATGCTGTGGACTTGTTTCATACTACACTAGTGCGTAGCCACGAATGGTCGTCCGCCCTCATGACTCCCTATCTACGCCGTCTGAGTCGTATTCGAAGCTTCTAGGAAGTGGGGGTTGCACTCCGTTTTCATCATCACGGTCAGCCTCAATCGTTATAGGCTTTTGTAATAGCCCTCGCACCGCTGCTTGAGCGCTTGTATTAGATGGTCTCAACATCTTTGTTATCTCTTGTGCCCATTCCCAAGGGCGCTCCTTTCCTCCGGGACGTCCGTTAAAGTATTCCCAGCCCATAACACCGCCAAATTTGGGGAACTGCTTTTGCAGCACCGTGAGATTTCGATTTAGAACCTCGAAAGGCACATATCCGCCGCCGTTCTCGGGCGTCGTGACGAGACCAAGAACAATCTTTTCCGGTGCCCAACCCCGCGCGGTGCACATGTCATACATTACTGGATTACTGGCGTCTCCCCATCCGTTGTAAAATTGGGCATTGTACCATGCGATTTGATTACCTCTCATCACTTCAAGGGCCTCGTAGTCAAACCCACTGAGGTTCCGTCGTGCGTCCAAGAGCGCAGCTGCCACGGGGGCTAATGTGATGATGAAACTAGGTCCAAAGTCTGCCCGTAGGCGGTCAATCAATCGAATGATTCCGGCTAGTGACATGTGCTCCTCGACGTCGAGGTCCAGGCCGTCCAATCCCCTTTCCCGTATCAATTCGGAGAGGGGCACGTAATACCGCTCAAAAGTAGTTTGGTCCTGGTCTAGCCGTGTGTACGACCCTCTCGCGGCTCCGCCCAACATGCCCAAGACGGTGATACCGCTAGCTTGGGCAATTCGTAGTTCAGCCCATGTCGCGACAAATCGAGGATCTGAAGGTGGATGATCATTCAGAGTGAGAGCATCTGCGTCTTCATTGATGTGTATCGCCGCGATGATAATATGTGACACGGATATCCCAGGCTGTGTGATGAGCGGAAGAATAGAACAGAGAGCCCCATCGGGGTGATGGGTTGTCTGGTGGTACAGTACAAGTCGAGGAAGGGAGCTCGACGATTCTGGGTGCATGATGCGAGCCAATATCCTCAGTGGCCGAAGAAGATGCTGGAAGCTGTTGAAGTGTTTTACTTTAGCAGGGCTAACGTACTCTAAGATTGCGCCGGGAATTGAAATCTGTCATCCCATATACAGTTGCATTCTAATTGTTTAGCGACTTGGAATTGACTTGATGGTCGACAATGCATTCGCGGGGTTGAAGGCGGGCTCAGCCGTCGAAATAAGCTTATTGAATATTCGGTTTAGTACGTAGAACTACCTTGGTACGGTAGATCGCTGGGTTTTAAGTGCTCTTTAGTGGGCTAGGCTCCATTGTCAGTCTACTATAGATATTACTTAGTGGTAGGAAGAGAGAGAATACAAGTACCTATCCAGGTACCACTACTTTAGGCTAGGTACTGAAGTAGATAGTAGTGTAGGCTTTAAGGATATTTGTATATATTCCTTCCTACTGGACTGTGTATATTAGGTACCTAAGGTAGATTATAAGTGGTGTCGTTACTTAACTCAGCTGTACACAACCTCGGGGATTAATATAGATAACCTCTCATCGCTTGTCAAGCGTTCAATCTTCTTACCTTGTGATTTGATAGTGCAAGTTCCAGCTCTTTTTTTTTCCGCCAAGGGTAGGGTAAGGTAGGTAGTCAAACCCACTGTTCCTGATTACTAGATACAAGTACCTGACGCTAGAAGTAGGTAACAATGAAAGAACCACAAGAATCTAGTTTGGTCAGCTCTTCTTGCAGATAGACAGACGCCGTTACTCTATAGGCAAAAGAATACAGAAACGGTGCTACGTCCGTGTTCCTTTTGGGTAACATGAGAGTATATCTGCAATCGAAGGTGTCTTGTTCCATAGCAAGTAGGCTTGTCGGTATGTTATAAGGAGCCTTATCATTTGGTGAGACTGCATTTCCATTTTCGTAGGGTGTAAAGCAATGAAAAGGCGGCCCAAGTGTTCATGAAATATTCTACGCAAGAAGCACCATCGCCAAAATAATTATGACAAAATACAAATCAGATACTAAGCTATCTTGTAGTTTTAATGTGACGTCATGGAGAGGTGTGCAATTACGGAATCGCGCCACCAGAATCAGTTTGATGTCGCCAGTACAAAGAAATAAATTGTTTCCCGCTATGTACCTTTTTCACGCCCATAATTTTTTCACGCAATTGCGAGGTACCTACTGAAAATAAGAGCCCGAAGATGTAAGGCAAAAAATAGAAGAAACGAAAGGTACTCACAAAGTTAATAGATACTCTCTACCTCGTGGTTGTTCTTGGCCTAACAACTATATATAGCGGTCAAGGAGCCTGAACGTAATAGGTATAGCAGGTAGGTATCTAGTGAACTCGATCGATATACCGGGCACGGTACCAAAAGTTGGCTTTTTGTAGGCTGGAACTTTAGGTAGTCTAGTCTAAGAGGTACCTGCTGTAGGGTTGGCTAGCGCACCGGAAATAACCGAACGCGAAGCAGACCAATTAAAAAAAAGGGACCATCATTTCTTGGGATAACTTTTATGGGTCCGCCTCCCGTTTGTGGTCGCATTGATTCCGTTCCCCTGTTTCTCTGAATACCTAAGTAGGTATTCAATTCCAAGATTCTTACACATCTCACATAATTTTGGTAAATTTGGTTTCTTATGTCTTCACCATCATTCTATTCGTAATCCCACTATTTATTTTTGTGCCCGTCCGATATCTTACACCGGGTTTGCAAGGCTATAGTGGGAAGTTCGACATCATGAAATTTGCCAAGGAGCTCGAGCAAGATCTTGTGCCAGGTGAGTGTTGAGCTTTTCAGCTCGTTAACTATATAATTCGATGCTGACCTTTGAACAAATCTCGTTAAGAATGGAGAATCAAGTATCTCAACTACAAGGCCGGCAAAAAATACGTTAAGGGCGTATCCAGGGCCATCCATCGGGCTAACAACACTCCGAGAGTATCCAGCCGGAGGCACGATCATCCTCCGCTGCATGATGCTCCGTCCTTCTTTCGCAGTCCATTTTCGCACCAGCAGGCTCCTAGAGGCGCAGATTCGCATGGATCTGAAGATGCAGACATCCTGACATCTGGCCCCGCTCCATTGGGGCAGGCGGCACGCTCCGAGCCTGCTAACATCCCCGCCCTGAGTGAGAGACAATCATTGAATAGCCCAAGCGGAAACGAAGCCAACTATGGGAGCTTTGTGCGGATGCCGCCGGTTAGTTCAGGCCTCTCTAAGCTCGATAGTCGCCAGACGTTTGAGCTGCCTGCTCCTGCGATCCACTTGCCTTCAGCCGCCGTGGAGAACACAGCGGACACTTCTAGAGATTCCTTCTCTGAAATGACCCCGGGCACTCGTTTAGCTCGGCGACGCAGCACGTCTATTGAACCACCGACCGTGTGGAAGTCACAAGCGGCCACTTTCCCCCGTTCAAGCCCTCTACCTCATCCGTCGCCTGCTTCTGCAAGATTGCGGCGTCTATTCTCTCACGGTCCTCAGCTGCAAAAGGTCGAGAGTTTGAAGGCCGCATACCCCCTACAAGCAATCGATACGGTCAGGCAGCGAGAAAGAGAATTCTTTGACTTCTTGGACGTCGAACTTGCGAAGGTTGAAACCTTTTACCGCCAGAAGGAGGTACAGGCCGAAGCCCGATTAAATGTCCTACGAGAGCAATTACATGAAATGCGCAATCGCCGAACCCAAGAGATAGCTGAACTTCGGCAGCGCAAAAAACACAAAGTTGGCGAAGCTGATAGTTTCACAGGACAGCCGTCCGGCTTTAACGGGCATCACAAATGGATTGACCCTATTAGATCAAGGATTTTTAAGCCTGGTGCCAATTCGAAGGCACTAGCGGGGATGCCCCAGACTCCTGTCGTCGGAACTATGTCCGGTGACGCGAGAAGAGACTATATCAGGAGACCCCAGGAACACGAAGTATCTTATAGAACGGCAAAACGCAAATTAAAATTAGCCTTGCAAGAATTCTACCGTGGCTTGGAGCTTTTGAAATCATACGCTCTTTTAAATCGGACCGCCTTCAGGAAGCTGAACAAGAAGTATGATAAAGCAGTCAATGCTCGCCCTCCTTATCGTTATATGAACGAGAAAGTCAACAAATCTTGGTTCGTCAACAGTGAAGCCCTCGACGGTAATATAAAAGCGGTTGAGGATCTCTACGCACGCTACTTCGAAAAGGGTAATCATAAGATTGCCGCCGGGAAACTGCGAAGGATGAACCGTCGACCAAGTGACGAGTCTAGTATTGCTTTTTGGAATGGCCTGTCTATCGGTATTGGTGCCGTATTTACAATTCAGGGTCTTGTCTACGGCAGTGAGCTCCTGTTCGATCCAAACCCTACAATTTCGTCACAAGCCAGTTACCTATTGCAGATATATGGCGGCTACTTCCTCATTCTATTGCTGTTTTCCCTATTTTGCATAGATTGCTACCTTTGGACGGCCAACAAGATCAATTACCCATTCATCTTCGAATTTGACCCTCGACATCACCTAGACTGGAGGCAGCTCGCTAGCTTTCCGGGATTCTTCCTCCTTCTCTTCGGAGTCTTCTTCTGGCTTAACTTCACACGATATGGACGTGATGAACTCTGGCTTTATTACCCAGTCATCTTGATTTTTATTTCGCTCCTCATCATCTTTCTACCTGTCCCAATTCTCTGGCATAAAAGTCGCCAGTGGCTTGCGTATTCTCACGTTAGTAGAAGCGTCTAGCTAATTTCGTTACTTACTCCCGCTGACATGGTGTAGTTTCGACTTTTCTTCGCTGGCTTGTATCCTGTTGAGTTCCGAGACTTCTTCTTAGGCGACATATATTGCTCGTTAACCTATGCTACGTCTGTAGGCTATGCTATTAGTTGAAGCACCCGCCCTTTTCGTCAAATACCTAACGTAATTTTATCACAGAACGTCGAATTATTCTTCTGCCTCTACGCGAACTACTGGGAAAATCCTCCTATTTGCAATTCGGGCAATTCTCGCCTATTAGGGTTTTTCTCTACCTTACCAGCGATCTGGCGTGCACTGCAGTGCATCCGGCGATACTATGACACTAAGAATGTATTCCCACACCTCGTCAACTGTGGTAAATACATTATGACCATTCTTTCTTACGTCACATTATCCCTCTATCGTATCCATAGAACACACACAAATCTGGCCCTCTTCATTACCTTTTCAACTATAAATGGTGTATATACATGTAAGTCGAGTCGCTCTATCTCGTCCCTGTCTCAGTTAGCCCCTGACATAGAACAAAGCGGTATGGGACTTGTTTATGGATTTCTCGTTGCTCCAGCCCGATGCCCGACACCCTTTCCTGCGAGATATTCTCGGGCTAAAGCGACGGTGGCTGTACTACACTATCATGGTCATCGACCCAATCCTCCGCTTCGGTTGGATTTTTTACGCCATATTCACCCATGACGCGCAACACAATACAATCGTATCGTTCTTAGTTTCACTCTCGGAAGTCGTTCGTCGTGGGATGTGGGCGCTATTACGTGTCGAGAATGAACACTGTGGCAATGTAGCACAATATAAAGCGAGTCGTGACGTCCCGCTGCCTTACGATCTACCTCGCGAGCCACTAATCGATCATACGAGCATGGAAGATGTATCAGGAAGGTCTCATCAAGAGCTATCCAGCACGGACCTTCGTCACACGCCAAGCCAAGACCAAGGACGCTCAGATGGTCAACTATCAGCTTATTCACCCGCACCAGTTGAGGAGTCGGGATTACGTAGACGGCGAAAATCTGAAGGACCAGTCGCAAGATCCATTCGCGGCATCATGGCCACGGCCCACAGACAAGACTTCGAGAAGAAGAGGCGGCCACCTGTAGAAGTTGATCAAGATATAGGGGGGTTATCAGCAGATGAACTTCGCAGTGAGGATGAAGAAGACGATGATTCAGGGAGCATGGCTGAGGACCGGCTCGAGATGCGCCGTGTAGAGACGTTAGTGCGAGGAGAAGAGAGTGAAGACGAATGACAAGTGAAATATCGAAGTGTCTAGATGATACCCATGTAATAGCTCAAGAATAATTTGTTGTTTTTTTCCAATACAATATTCATGCAATAATGGCATTGATCAAACTACTTCCCCATACTCATTAGAAACCCATACACGATCCTCTTGACCAAATATACGATATCGGGTTTCTTAGTTCTTCTCATAGGATAGGATGATCTACGATTACGGATATCTTCTACCCCACGAAGAAGAGGCTAAATAAAGCCTTATTCCCCTATCTATACATACGTTTGTTGAAGAGAGACTTCCCGCAACCTATGAAGCCCGAGTGTGATAATGCACTGATTACAACAAATGACGCTAGCCTTGGCGTTCGGAAGTCGTGCTATACCTGTCGTATTATTTTGGCGACATTCAATCCGTCATCGTAAACTCTGGCTCGGAATTCCGCAAAAGGATTATGAGCGATTTCTTCGAAGCCATTCGAAAGATCCGGATCTTCCCGCAACCTGCGAGGAATCATTCATCCGACGCATCATAGAGAATTTGTTGCCACCACCTGCGGATTGCATGGTTTGTCTCCAACCTCGGTTCGGGGAACGAAGCCGGTTTCCTTGTAAACACCGCCTGTGTCGTGATCCTCAGAACCTCCTCAAGCGGTGGTCGTCGATACGGACTGGTGTCCATACAGCGAGCAATTAGGTGGCGTAGCTCCATGTCTATGTATGACATGGGATCTTGGCCACCTATGGGTAGGATCGCTCCCGCGCGGGTGTCGATATTTTCCCACCTCACAACTACCTTACGCATCGGGAGGGTGTCAAACAGGTTGACGATGATCTATTCAAGCCCAAATTCATATAGTTAGCGTAATCAATTAGGACAGTGATTATCCATGTATTCTTAAAGTCGGATGTACTTGCCTGAGCGGCGTCATATAGATTATCTTGTGGTCCATTTCTAGGAACGAGATAATCGAATGCGGCGCCGAAATCAATCAACTTAAGTGTCTGACCGACATAGTGCTCGTCAAGGCCATCACCGGGTCCTATCATGACATTCCTATTTAGGGATCTAGTGTCAGCAAGTGCGGTTTATAGTAAACAGTATCCGGGATTTCGGAAGCTTGTAAGAACAAGAGGAGTATTGAAGCTACTAATCCAGCAATTCCAATTGCCGGGTTGCATCAAAAGGGGGTACGCAATACTACGAAGTACTAACCTAGGTGCGATATCGCCGTGCACCATGTGTCGTATAGGCGTATCGTCATCTGGAATGGTCTCTAGTATCGCTCGTGTGCCTATTGGTGCCCCTATCGGATACGCCATTCCAATAGTTGCTCGCACCACTTAGGCGGATTATCGTGTTAATTCCCATCATATTTCAATATAGATGAATAGAGCGAGGGCTAGATTATTATGCAGACTTACAGCAGAGAAATAAGGACCACTACAACACTCGGGGTCAGTAATTACCGTTTTGAGCATGATCTGGATAATTTTGGGACAACTGGAAGTTTCTAAAACACAGATTCGGCCCAAAAAGAGACCTTCCTGCTCTTAAAGTAACCAGAACGGGAACAAAATAACTCCGAGAATTACTCACGAGCACCCTATTAGGAGGCCGTTCCCCCCTCGGAAGGAGTTTAAAACGTATAAAATTCAAAAGGTCTCCGCCCTCAATATATTCTAACGCCAACGCAGGGCCTTTCACACCCGCAAGCGTGTCAAACGCTGTCATGGGAGGCACGGTCGACAGCTTGCCGAAGTTCACAAACGCACTCTCGATCGTTTCCATCAATTTATTTCTCTTATCGGCTTCGTTGGCGGCAGCAATCAAATCGTCGCAGTACGCTAGCATTTCAACGATATGCTTGCCGCCATTTAATATCTATTACCGAGCGCAGTCAGCAAAATCACTAGCACGCATACTCTAGAAGGGCCAACATTATTTAGTAATACACGCGTGATTAGGTGGCCTCACCTTTAGCCATTCGATTTCCTTTTGTAGTGATCTCACCCCCGCGGGTTGAGCAAGCTTTATAGCTATCCGTTTTCTGTATGCCCCAATATACTCTCTCTCCCTCGCTAGGATAGCTACACCAAATCCGCCGGCGCCTAAAAGCTTTTCGAACTCCCAGTACTTTGCATTTTCGTAATTCTCTTCGACGCTTCTAGCAAACTCAATAATCGCCTTTGAAACCATAGTTTCTGTAAAGTCGAAGTTTGATTCAATAAAAATTTGGTCCCTAAATGGGAGTCCGCCATGTATTTAAGATACGGTAACGTGATAGTGTGCGATTCTGCGTATGGGCTTTCCAAGAGACAAATATTGCTTTGTCATGCGATTAATGACTTTTTATGTATATGCATATTTCCCTTTCTCCAATTAACAAACCGCAATCGACGATTCCGGCGAAAACAAAAGGACTAGCTATGTATGTATTGTTATTGTTAACCTATATACTTTCAGATTATAATGGAGATCCTCCCCCTCCCCCCTTGAGAGATTTGAGAGGCTAGTACCTACCCCAACCCCTATAGTATAGAAGCGCACAAAGAAGACATAAGGGCGCTCTTACTTGTACCCGAAAAGGAACTATTAATGAGTAGGTAAGAATTAAAACTTCTTGAATCTTACGTACAGGCCACCAGCCGGCCTGTAGGTAAGGGTCGGGTTCGCCAACTTAATTCCTCTTCCTATCACCTCCTCCCCGTTAAGTAAGAGCTCTCGCTCTATACCTTCATCGCTTTTGCCTTTCTGGTCTCGATTCTCGGAGCTTTCGATACCAATAAACCTCCACTTACTCACTAGCTCAATAAGCATAGTTTTGATCTCGACCACGGCCAAGGCTTTCCCGGGGCACATGCGCGGGCCTTGGGTAAACGCCTGGAAAGCGTAAAGACTCGCACTATCACCAGTTAGTTCGTCCCAGCGCTCCGGTCTGAATATCGAAGCATCAGCGCCCCAGACGCCCTTGTGATGATGTATCAAAGGCATGTGCAAGTCGACCTGCGTGCCTTTTGGTATGTATACTCCCTCTATTACTAGATCTTTTGATGCTTGGCGTGGGCTCATCAGTGCTTCTGCATGTTAGCCCTCAGATAAATGTAGCGAGAAGTAGAGAAAGAAACACATAGAGCTACTTACAAGGTGTATAAACACGCAAGACTTCCCGGACGAAATTATGTAGATAGAGGAGCCCATTTATCTCGTCGTATGTAGGCTTAGCACTGCACTTGAGCAATTCTTGGACCTCGGCTCGTAATTGGTCTTGGATTTCATGCCTTGTTGATAAAACGTATAGTGCCCATGAAAGACTATTAGCTGTGCTTTCATGGCCTACGATGAATATGAGCTCGGATCGTTCGGCTACAACGCCTTAGCGGGGATCGCTTACCTGCTGACGTGAAATTCAGAAGCTACGGGGTTGGTTAGCGGTCGCATCGGTTTCCCCTACAAGTGGATGGCTTACATGGCCAATTATAGCCTTAGTAGTCCAAGGTTCTTGGCTAGTTTGCTGTCGGTGCGTCTCAGACTCCTCCAGCATGTACGTGAGTAGATCGCGAGATTCTCCTATCTCCTTCAATGTCCCATCTCCCAAATCGGCCTTGCGCTTGTCGATAATTTCGCGAAGCATCTTTCTTAGACTTTCATTCGCATGTATAAATCTTCTATTTGCCTCTAGAGGGACAAACCTTCGGATTGGGACGAAAGCATTGATAGCCGATATTAGTTGCCCAAGCGGACTTTGATGGAGAACTCTGCCATAAAGTTCTTGGAAACTTAAGGGGTATGCTGACGATAAAGTATCGAGATCTACACCAAGGACTGTCAAACCAATGATATCCATAGCAGACTTAGACAGTGCGTTCATAACTTGTTGTGATGCTTAGTATATGGCGGGATAACTACTTTGTGGAGTATTGTTGACTTACCTTCAATTGAAGCATACGATCTACCCCCAAGTGTCGTTTCTAAGTCTTCGGAGAGAGCTTCAGCTTTTTTCTGGAAGACGGGTAGTATCTTTCTCACACTAGAAATAGAGAAAGGACCCGCGAGTAGTTTCCGTTGATGCCTGTGTTCTTCTCCTTCAGCGAAAAGGAGACCGTCTCCTGTGATCTCGCCCACCAACCGTGCGAACAACGGTGACTTCACGAAGCTGTACACGTGCGTTTGCAATACAGCTTTATGAGCAGCTAGACTGTTTACAACCAGAACTTCTCTACCAGCTATTGAGAGATATCTAATGAAGGGAGCATCTGGCCATTTTCGAGACCACTCCAACTGTAAGCCAATGGGGCTTTCGGCTCTGAGCTTTTCCAGTTCTTGGCCGAAAATTACATTATTTCCCTGTGAAATTTAGTGATGGACAACTGATGGTGGATGGGAAGATAATATACCTGCGGGCCGGGGAGGCGCCTGAGCGGCGAAAA
This sequence comes from Xylaria digitata, assembly GCA_022495195.1. Taxonomy (NCBI): domain Eukaryota; kingdom Fungi; phylum Ascomycota; class Sordariomycetes; order Xylariales; family Xylariaceae; genus Xylaria; species Xylaria digitata. The sequence continues at coordinate 128,863 of MU377007.1, forward strand.
GAAGCGAGGATATATATACACGCGATGAAACTTAAAAAGAAAGTAGTGTAGAAGAAGCAAGCCGATGAACTGACCAAAATGAACACTCCCCTCCGTCCCGAAACTCACTATTGATAGATAAAATTCTACCACCGTGAGCACCACACAGATTTCCAAGTCCATTTTCTCAAAGTACAACGCAGATAGCTTAAGAAGATTCAAGATAGAGGCGAAGTGTGAATATCTGTAGGCCAACAGAGTAACGTAAACGCAATGAGCAATTGCTCTTGGACCTCCAAGATCTCATAAAACTATGGCAAATCTTCTTGAGGGGGGGCAAATATCCGGCTTCGTGATCCTTACTTTGTTTTCATATTAACCCCAAGTCAAAAGAAAAGCAAGGAAGTGATTCCTGAAATGCAACATGCTAGAACCGTGCATAGCCGCGGACGAATTGCGTATCAGAACGACGTCAGCCGTAAGTGTATCTATACATATTGTGCTCTTATTTCCGGGCTTATTAAGAGTCTACAAAGACAACGGGGAGCATGTCTATCGTGTTTTAATAGGTCTCTTAACGTTTAGTCAGACTGCACTAATGGTATTGCCTTAGTACACTCTACATTGCTAAGTCGTCGGAGGTCACTACAAGTAATTTTTACTCATTTAATTCCCAAGAAAACAATAAACTTAGGAATGATTAAATAAAAAGAGCCTTGGCTTGTTATACAAAGGCTCTCCATTACAAGTTCCCTTGGTTTTATCGTGGTCCTGTCTATTGTTGTAAGATAACCGTCGCGCTTCCTCTGCTTGACCACCAAGCCTAGCACAGGTGGGCTTGCTCCTTACATCTAGCAAGCACACAAGCAGTCTGCCCATAAATGCTGTCTAGTCTATATAATATAGTAGGCTACTAATAAAGTGTGGCGCATGCATCTCTTACCACCATTCTTAAAGCTCCGATTCTACATACAAGTTTCTCCCAGTCAAAACACTTTTGTGTCGACCTCCCTTTTCAAAGGCATTCTTCACGATATCAATTAGCATCGCGTCGCTACCTACATTTCACGAGCTTCTAAGCGTTATTCAGATAAAAGTTTAAATGCTGGACTCCCCTGCGGCGCCAATGATGGTCTTACTCACCCTTGACTCGTAAGGAATACTTCCGACTGGATGACACATGAGTCAGCATTTTCTTTCTATCGAGGTCCTTGGTTGGGGAAGCTTACTTAGAGCCACAAGTTAGGGTAATCCATGTATGGAGGCAATGTAGTTCCATGTGAAAGGGCCGACTAGACCGGGAGCACCGTACATGTTTAGTCAACTATGTTAGGGCGAAAAGCTATACACTCCTCACTTATTTGGATCGTCACGATATTTGGGAACGCTATTGCCACATGGTATAAGCATGATTGCCGAGGTACCTCCATTCCCAACAGGCCGTAGAATCGTTTCCCGAAACCACCGGCGATAGACTTCGATATCCTAGAGAGATTTGTTCTTCATCGCCTCGGTCACTTCCGCACCGCGATCCCTAGATCAGTCAGCGTGTCTTTCGGATTCCCTAGAGCAACGGACAGTACCGTTTCCAGCCCATGCACGGACCAACATATACTGGCTTTCTGTATTTCTCTTCATAGTCTTTCCTGAAGGCTGCGAACTCGTGATAGCCGTCGTAATAGAATGAGTTACAAGCTGCCTAAAGAGGTAAGTTAATAAATATCATAGCGGCGAGCCACATCTGCTAGTGCGATTAGGTAACTTATCAAGAAATTCTTGTATCGTTTTACTAACACCTTCGGCTGGTGGACATTTCTCCCAGCGATCCGCAATGCTCATGCGAGTTGTGTTGACACCTAGGTAGGATTCGAGGTCAGCTACAAAACGTTCTACCAACTCCTGTTGCTCGGCATTAGCCATCGGGAAAAAATCGGTCGGAAAGAGAATTTCGTTAAGCAACTTCACTACTTGATCAGCTGGCGGTTGTAGCCTATGACACTTATATCGAAAAAGACGAGGGTACCACTGACTAGCTCATCGCCGCCTGTGGCTTTGGTATTGGATATGCTTCTGCTGACAAGTGTCTGCATGCTATCAATACTTCTAGAAAGTAGCCCAATAGCATCCATGAACCCGAAGATGGAATTAGCTTGGGCCCCTTGACTATCCTCGCCTTTAGACTTGAACAAACAGGCATGCAGGATAGACTCCATCTAAGACATTCGGTCTCCATGTCGTACGAAGGCCGAAGAGCCCACACCATGCAGCAGGCCATCGAATGCTCCCAGTAGCTATTAGGGTTAGTTACCCACTCACAAATCTAGGGGCGAGGATACCAACTATCAGAGCATGAAAACCAATCCATTGGTCTGTAGCTTCTTCGGAGGATACGAAAGAACACATCTTGGTTTTTCCTACGAAGATAGCCCCAAGACTTATGAGTTTTTTTCACATAAGCTGCAGTCTCGTTCTCGGGCTTCCCGTCGTACAAATCGCACCAAGCCCGATTCGATTGCGTCGTCATGATGCCAGATATCTTGAAGTTGTCTTTGGTGCTGAATCTCATGCCAGCCAATGGTGTCGATGGTGATTTTATGCTGTAAACTCGGCTTAGGACTGCAACGGCATTCCATACCCTTCCTAGACGGACATTGAGGGGCTCAAATGAGTGGCCGTCCTCATCAAAGGTACTAGATAGGACGAAAGACGTTATGAAGCTGTCATGTGTGTCTAGATATAGACGCCAAGGCTAAGAGAGTCGATGTCCTTCGCTTAGGAGGTAAGGGCCATCTGGAGTTTTGCGCTTCGGGTTTTCCAACTGTAAGACTGTCGTGGGGACCCAAGAACCCGTGACGGGGTTTGGAGCGAGTGCTGTCCGTAGGTCTCTGAAACGATTGACGTCCCCGGAACCGCCTTGCACTATTATGGTATCGGTGAGGAACTGTTCAGAGAAAACATCGTCGTGGTGCCCCAAAAACGAGCCGATGACGTCCGAGAGCCGTTTCGCGGATGAAATCTGAGAGGCGGAGACAACTACCACAGGCTTACACTCGCTAGAAGCTAGGTCGGCTGTGGTTTCTTGGTCCATCTTCTTCCCGTCGTATTTGATTTCGAGCTGCTCAATTGTGACTGTCAGTAATTGGAATGTTATAGGCAACTGAAAAACCAACATTGACGCGGAATGGCAGCGTAGGGGACTCCTCTTAAATCGACTATCGGAATAGAGGACTGTCTCATGTTCGCGTGCGTCAGTGCCATGCTGCGGAGTCTTCGGTTCGGAGTACGGTCTATAAGTCCGTCAAAACGGCTTCTGAGTCTGCCAAAGAATCCGGTCATTAATGAAGCCTAGGTAGAATTTGGAAGCAGTGTCATCCCGTTGAAGGCAAATGAAGGGCAAGGTAAAAGGCAAGGTAAGGGGCGAATCACTCTAGACGTGGGAAGTTCTGCTCGTAATAGCCGTCGCGGGGGCCAACTCAAGCTTTTCTAAGCTGATGATAGATTGTGGACACAGTTGCTACTTGATGAATTCGTCCTTCATTTGGGTCGTTATGAGAGTCAAGGTGTTAAAGAGTGACGATGAATGGACTGCCTAGCATTTTGTTTCCACAAAGAGGATTGCCTCTTGGCCCTTGCCTTGGTGGTGTTGAAACAAAACTGGGAGTTTAGCGATTGAAATATGATATGTGGTATATATCCATCTAGCCCTTGACTTTAGACTAAGATCACCACCACCCATATACATAAGCCAATCGTCCAACATCTACCCTATTCATGTGATTGCTTCCTTCTCAATATCAGGTCGCCACACAAAGCTCAAAATATTCCGTCTATAACAAGGGCTACCATAGTTGCGGACTTGCCTTACGTATTTTAGACGTCCTTGTAACTATGTCTTGGAATGAAGCAAGGGCTGAAGCAGCTGGATTCCAACACTGAGACATCAATGTTCCGTATATCGGAGTCTAAGGCTCTCGGAGCTATTGGAGGCTGGCACGTATGACGCGCTCGTTGCCTACAAAGTATAGCTGCTAAGAATATCGTACATCTCGGCCTGCCCGGTTGTTCCTGAATCTTTGATTAGTTGATACTGACTCGCCTGCCCACTTGACTCTCTGGTACAATGGACGTAAGGCGCCGTATCAATAAATGAAACTTTGCTGAACTTGCTCCGCAGTCTTTGCCACTTGTGGCCGGAGAACAAATCCTACTATAGTTAGCTCCAGAACTACATGAGCACTGCGGGCACCCATGGAAGCAATTATATCACCAACCCGAGACTGATGCTGAGGATGGTGGGTACGTGGTGAGTAACACCGTTCTTAGCGTCTCGCCCGACGCGAATCAGGTGAAGAGATAGTGTTAGGGTAGAGAGTGGAGACTGGAACTCATAGGCCCAAATAATAAAAGCACCCATGTCCTCCGGGACAATAATCTTCTTGGCACAATAGCACAGCTTATTATAGAAGGACTTTTATCTCTTAGTTCATCACCAATAATGACGCATCAACTAATCGGCGTTTGTCGCGTGGACCTCTTCACGTTCGATAGGGGCGCGCCATGCATTGATATGAACTGGGCAACCTATCTTGAAGGTATAGACTCTAGAACCCCGAGTATGATACTTCTTTATCCCATTCGTGATTGTAACGTTCCGAAAACTAGTAAAAGTCCGTGGACTATACCTATGCACCCCTCTCTGCTGCAGCTCTCTTATTGGGTCAAGTGCTCAACTTCATTGATGACAACATCGAGGGAAATCAGACACATGCTGCGATCAAAGACCTGTTGAGGCCTTACTAAACTTACCGGCATTGATTTTGCCATCGCGCCACTGTCATTTATTGCCTCCATCTTTGGCATGAAATGTGGGGGAGGCTATCGCGGCCAATGCTGTGCCTTCACTATACCAATCTTTACTTCCATTCTTATCGGTTTTCTTCACTCACGCTTGCGGTACCAACAAGTTGGCAATGCTTCCGTCGGAATAAGGGAGGTGGATAGGGGTCTGGGTTCGATAATTGGCTAATTGAGAAGAACTTGCTGCTATCTAATACACTGAGGATAAGCAAAGTTATGGCTGTGATAGGTTAGATAGCGTAGAAACACTTAAAGACTACCTATCGGTTACAATAGGCTCAACTTTTCTGCGGTTTTCCTTTATCTTTCGGGGGCGATGGTGTTGTTTATAATCACATACCTACGCTCACGCTCCCCTAATACATGCGTTCATTCCACTTGGGTGTTCGAAATGAGCTCCCGACATCAGACTTATCGTAGCCTCACATTTTGAACTGAGTACACAGGTACATATTCAGTTCCCTGAAGTGTGTCATAGAGGGATGTACGAGAGGAATGCTTACCTAATTTACCTATGGAAAGCCTACATACTTAGTAGATTAGGGCTACCTTAATCGGTTAAGCGTCATTTGGGCTTCTACCATGGCAACCATGACAACCATGACGACACCGATAAGGAATGCACTTACCACCGTCACCTGTTTGTTTACTTGTCCTCAACCGCCGATATAGCGCCTCCTGAGCTCCCTACCCTACCTTTCGCGACGTACGAGGCGGGCTATAGAGAGGTGATTACCTAGATTACCCATCGACATATTCCGGTGCTGAGAATTGCCAACATGGCCCGACACACTCCCGAGTTTCTACGTCAACGTAGCTCCAACATGTCTCTACGAATGGCCGCTTCCTCGGTCTTAGCCACCTCGCGACTATCTAGCTTCGCAAACCCGGCCGATTTCGAAACGAAACCAACCATGACCGAGACGGAGAAGGCAATAATTATTGGCGAGTTGAAAATGCGACGCGACGTCATGCTGTGCGACTCCTGTTATCGAGACCTACCCGACACTTGTGCCGATTCGCTCTCTCTGGAGCTGACCAACGACCGAAGTTTATGCTCTGCTTGTATAGTCATGAGCTCCAAGCCCGAAGCCTTTACCCAGCCATTTTGTGACTTCTTGAGAGAGAACCCGACAGTTTTCCACGCAGTGGACTACTTCAAGACGAAGGCGACATCGCTCGGTTACAAGGAGGTTGGTACCACCATATAGCGCGGTATTTACGTCATGTACTGACTATGCCCGCACAAAGCTCCCTCCTCGCGAAGACTGGGCCGGGAAGATCCAAGCTGGCGGCAAATACTTCATCACCCGAAACGGCAGCTCTACGATTGCTTTCACCGTCGGCAAAGCGTACAAGCCTGGGAATGGAGTCGCTATAATCGCTGGCCACATTGACGCGCTGACCGCCAAGGTGAAGCCCGTGAGTAAAAAGTCTACTACTGCTGGCTATGTCCAATTAGGCGTTGCTCAGTATGCCGGTGCTTTGAATGAGACGTGGTGGGATAGAGATCTTAGCATCGGAGGCAGGGTGATCGTCCGAGACGAAGGTAAAACGACAAGTAAGCTGGTCAAGTTGGACTGGCCAAGTAAGTACCGTTCTAGCTAGCGCTTAGGGTATTTAGCTAACTATGGACAGTTGCTCGAATACCGACCTTGGCTCCTCACTTTGGCGTTGGTATGATGGGCCAAAACAACAAAGAAACCCAGGCAGTACCCATCATTGGACTTGATGACCCTAGTCCCGGCTTTGCCGACTCGAAGGCTGCTGAGCCTTTGGGTCCTGTTGGATCTTTTGTCTCTACTCAACCCCCGAAGCTTGTGCGACTAATCTCAAAGGAGCTTGGGATTAAGGACTATTCGCAGATTGTGAATTGGGAACTGGAGCTCTTTGACCTACAGCCTGCCACTGTTGGCGGTATGGATAAGGAATTTATCTTTGGCGGTCGGATAGATGACAAGATTTGTAGTTGGGCCGCTTTCCATGGCCTGCTGGCATCAGACCAGAAAGAAGATGATGGAACGATCAAGTTGGTTGCCCTCTTCGATGATGAAGAGATAGGCTCCTTGTTGCGCCAAGGTGCCAAGGGCAACTTCTTGCCTTCAGTCATTGAGCGTACCGTGGAATCGTTGTGTAGCGAAGGAAAATCGTTCGGCCCCGGCGTTATCGGTCAGACTTACGCCAATTCGTTCCTCGTTTCCGCCGATGTCACTCACGCTGTGAATCCGAACTTCCTGTCACGCTATCTAGAAGACCACGCACCGCGTCTGAACGTGGGAATATGCATCTGCAATGATAGTAACGGGCATAGTGAGTAATTCTTGGAGTTATTTTGTCTCCATTCTGGTTATTTTGAGAGCAGAAGGGCCTCTTTTTGGGCCAAATCTGTGTTTTAGAAACTTCCAGTTGTCTCAAAACTATCCAGATCGTGCCCAAAACGGTAATTACTGACCTCGAGTGTTGTAGTGACGACCGATTCGGTATCTACTGCCATTCTTACGCGAGTGTGCGAGTTGAGTGGTTGCACGCCTCAAGTCTTTCAAATACGAAACGATTCGCGGAGCGGTGGCACCGTTGGCCCAAGTATAAGCTCTGCGCTAGGTGTCCGTGCTGCCGACGCAGGCATGCCGCAGCTATCTATGCACTCGATTCGGGCCGCTTGTGGCTCACTAGACCCCGGCCTGGGCGTTAAGTTCTTTAGAGGGTTCCTAGATAAATGGGAGCAAGTAGATGCTGAGTGGCAATAGAGTGTAGCTGCTAATTGAAGGATACGTTATAAGATGCCTGGAGTAATTGGGTCTGTATGCTTTTTTTTGTATGCCTAGAAAGGAATATAGACATTGAGACTTGAGGTCACAAACACCTCTTCCATATTTACTTCAAACTTGTAATGCTTTGAGAAACTCTAGCCTGGGGCTGGGTTTGGCATGCATTCAGCTGCCTACTAAGAACTAAGTATATATGTCTTGTCCTTGTCATACCAAAGCTTCAGAAAGGTGTATTGTATACAACAAGTACGGCTTGGCTCATTACTGGACAAAAGTTTCACTATTTATTCCTTAAAAAATTCCAATATAGACCTCATAGAAAAGTATATCGCATGCTGAAATACTGCTTTAGTGTCAAGTGGCGCCAGAGCTGTAGTTTTTGTTTTCAACATCGCAAACGTATTGTTCCAGGTTTTCAGGGAGAGTGGTTGTAATAATTACAGACGGTACCTAATAAGGCCAGCCACTCGATTCTGCTAGGAGACACCACCACCTATTACAAGTTATTCAACAACTTTAGTTAAGTAAACACCAAGACGGTTAGGATTGTGGGGAAATGTGATAATGGAATTCTCTATTTGAATGGTAATATCTGAAACTATGAACCTTAGGTAACTTTATGCTAAGTGTGACGCATCAACACGGTGGAGTCTAACTTCTATCTCATCACCTAAAAGATAATTTGTCTTGGCTTGTAAACAGATACCTAAGGAAAGCCTTACACCAACAGTTCCGAAAGGATAGAATCTCATCGATATGGGTCAGAGACGGTCGGCTTGCACTTCCTGACTGCTTCTTGTCCAACTGGGGCTCTTAGTAGTTGGCGGTTTGTGACGATGTTTGGCCTTCTCGGCTTCCTTATCTTGACCGTTCATACATTGTCCGGGCGCTGCTAATTTATGACGAGGGGCAATATGATTGTTTATAAGTTTTAAACGTCACCAGCTATATCTGATGCTTTTATTTAGTGGGATTGCTTTCACATGCATCTGTTAGTATGCACTGTGACGCAATCCCGTTTGAACGTGGGGCCTCTTTTTTTTTGCGGATTGCACGGACTAAGAGTCTACACTACCTTTCATGGTTGAACATTTTATATTTAAGCGTAGCAAAGTCTTAAAATGATATGCCTATGCCTTTTCCCCTGATTTGGAAACTTTTTTTTTTTTTAGAATGTTTTCTCGAATTTAAAGTAATCTATTATGTGAATCCTACGCTTACCATACACGTACATAAACAAATGACGAAAATCAATGGACTACGATGGGAATGACGTTAGACCCAGATAAACGACACAGGACCGGGGTAGGGTAGAGATCCGATTGGCACCCCTCACACCGTCCCGAGCTTTTCGTCTGGGGTTGAAATGATATCTGGGTACTGAATATTTACTTCTTTGACCCTCATGTTTTGCTTCGTATCTTGGCGTTCACGGATTTTCAAAATTAACCCGTGGTTTGATATTCTTATGCCTTATTCCCATACCGGCTGCTTAAACAATACCCAATAGACCCCTCTTCATCTCTTAGCTGCCTTATTCGATTTTTCTCGTCGTCGTTTCTGTATCCTGGTTCGTTGAATTTATGATTCCAACTGCCTTTTGCCGACACCTAACCGATACCATCGCGGGAATATAACGGCATTTGAAACTTTTTAGAGCCGTATCTATCCAACCACCATCTCCACCAACTGCGACGAGACGGAGGGTATAGAGTATAAGAGGTGGTTATATGAACGATTGGGAGAGGCCGAGGCTCAACTCAAAGAATTAATGGCACAAACAACGGAGGGAGAGTCTTCTGATAGATGGAGCTCCCTTCTTTCGAAATTGAACCCTGTTCCGCGCTTCCCAGAGTTTACAGGTCCGTATAAAGTCGGTACGGTTGACATCGAGATTCCCGTTTGCGATCTGGAATCCCCCGCGCCAGCGCCTGAAAATGCGGCCGAGATCGAGACAATTCAGTTCCGTGTCTTCTACCCCTGTGATTCAAATGCTACCGGCAAGCGGATAACATGGTTACCAGCACCGCAGCGTGACTATCTTTCTGCATATATCAAATTCTTGGGTGTTGGGGCTTTCCTTGCTCAAGCTGCTTCGTAAGTGCTTCTCAATAGCTCATTTCCAACCGTCATAAATAGGCTTTTTACTCACGGGAATATCACGTAATTGCAGATTTCTCCCGAGACATCTTCACTTCACGACAATTCCCGTAGTCGATAACGCGCCGATTCTTAAACCGCAGACCCCGAATGGCCGGTGGCCGACAATGATATTCTCACACGGGCTAGGCGGTAGTCGGAACGCATACTCTCAGATTGTGGGATCGCTAGCTTCACACGGAGTTGTGGTTTTCTGCCCAGAGCATCGGGATGGCAGTGCAATAGCCTCAGTCATAAAAGTACCATATCAGCAGAATCGGTTGTTCGCGCGTGGCACAAAACGCATGATCCCTTATCTCCAAATTGCCCACGATGCGACTGACGAGGTGCACGAGAAGAGGAATGCACAACTACAGATTCGGCTCTGGGAGCTGGGACTCCTACATGAGGCGATCCTAAGTATAGATGAGGGAGAAAAGCTGATGAATCTGAACAAAAACGCACCGTCACTTGACCACTTTTCCAAGCAGTTACAAGTACATGACCCCGGTAGCATAATATTCGGGGGACACAGTTTTGGCGCCACGAGCGTCGTTCAGTTTCTCAAGTCAGTCTTTTACGCAGGACGGCCCGAACTCGAGGCAATGGAGACACCACTTTACACACCAAACTGGGAATCCCCCATCTGTAGACAAGTCACTCCACAGAACGTCACAATATTACTAGATATGTGGTGTTTCCCCCTTCTAGCGAAGAGCACAAAACCACTCTTCAATCTCGCATTACCCGTCTACGCGCCATCAGATTCCTCGTCCTGCCCCTTAGAGCCTCCCGGAGGCAACGCCGTACTAGCTATTGAGTCTGAAGACTTTTTCAAGTGGCGAGAGCAACTACACACAACAGCACGTATACTATCACCAGATCCTTCAGCATTCGTCATTGCGCCCCGCACTGATATCAGTACGCCGTACTTCTTTTACGTGAAGCGCTCCGCCCACCTCAATCAGTCGGATTTTGCTCTCCTCTTTCCATGGCTCACACGCAAGGTCTTCGGATCCGCGGCACCTGGGCGCGCTTTACGACTTAATCTACGTGCGTTGTTGCAGGTCTTGCGAGTCAATAACATACCGGTAGCAGGGACACGGAGCGCGGATCTAGTGGATAATAGATCCAAAGATACGAAACCGAACCCGTCTGATGGCGGGACTGCCTCGCTACGGAAAGGCGACGTATGTACAGATGATACAGTGATCCTGGAGCGCGAAGGCAATCGGATTAAAGATGACGATACGGGGACGGACAAGCTAGTACAAGCGTGGAGATGGATCGATATCGTTGGTATAGGTGAGAATCTAGGTAGTGAAGGGAAGGCGAAGGAGAAAGACGGCAAGGAAAACGGGGCTTTTGAAGGACTAGAGGAGATGGAATCGCATATGGCAGGCGTTATTGAACCGAGCGCCTCTGCCTCTGCTGATCGAAAAGTCGACTTGGAGACGGCAGGTGTCTTTGCTGCTGGGGAGTGAGACATAACTGAGTAAGTATATCGGGACTCTATCTTATATCAGAGGTTTTTTCTAGTCCCTATTGCGATTTAGTGGTGCATAGGTATGGCGTTAGGCAACATATATGGCTGGATCTTAATGCGACATCCAACGCTCGCGGGTATCCGTTCTGCTCCATGTTTGACTAATATTGTTTTCTATTATTTGTAGTGCAGGAGTGGGCAAATGAATAGACAGGTTTATAATTCCTCCACCGCAGTTTCCTTTGTAGCTCAAATGAAATACCCTTGCCGAAACATGACAATAATATCGTCGCGCTAAAATAATCTCAAATATAGAAGAGGTAAGAGGCAATCTATACCACTCCCACCTCTCCATATTGTTTACTCATAGTGATTGTTAGGTCTTCCATTCTAAGAACTCGAAATATTCGAAATAAGAGAGTCCAATAAAGTCGAGAGAGGAAAAAAAAAAGAATCTTACACGCCTTGCCTTAGGTATCGCCCAAGTTCCTAAGCTACAACGCGCCCTGCTTTCGCATTGATGGGTATTTCTTCGCGGTCGTATCCAGCACTGTTCGCCACAGACGACTTTACATTTTACTTATAGAGGGCCCCCCCCCCGGGTTAGGGGCCCCCCTACTTTCAAATGCAAAGTCTAGCTGGTGCCGTATCTGAACCAAGGCACTGGTGGTCATAGAGGGCGGACTCTACCACCAGGCCATCTGGTACTTGTACTAGCTATACGCGCTGTTTCGAATTATAAGGACTGGATGGTAGTTGAAATGGTACCTAGGTACCTTGGTGGCTGTTTGCTCGGGGGTAGAAGGTGGTTGCGCGGCAACTAAGGTCATCACAGGAAGTATGGATGGTACCAAGGTACTTAAGTACTTGGTCTATCAGACTGCACACACGCCATAATCAAGAGGTTAAGGGAAGGCAAGCTCTAATCCTCTCGATCATTTTCGGATCGTTGAGGTGCTCACAGTTTTGTACGAGTAAAAGGAGCCAGCCCTCCAGACACCTCATATCCTATACGAAAGCAGAAATAGAATGCCATTCCGTCATATGTTGACGAATTCACGGATTCTTCCGTCAAATCCTGTGCCCGAGGCTAACTCGCTCCTCTTCGCGCGAGGGTTTACGCGTCTAAACTCGCCGAACGGGCACCATGTTGCTGGAACAAGGAATACATTATTCTCGATTCCGTCTTTCGTTTATGGCATGCTAGCAACCTAAAAATTAGGGATAGTATTGGAGGCGGTACGGGGAATACCTTCCTCGTATTCGCTACTCGAAATCCCTAAGTCATTCGGGTTATCCTCATAAAATCAAATTCTATCTAGATTCACAACAGATAGGTCAGGAAGGAATTGAAAGACGTTTCAATGTTGCCACTTTTGCTAATGGAGAGCGAGCCGAAGAGCCACCACCACAGGTGTATCGCCAGAGCTGTCGAAAGTTATACTATCTACCTTCTAAATCAAGTATTAGGGCTCTTAAACGCCCTATGCACATATTCATGTCGACACCGCCCTGGAGCAATACTTTTGGTATTCCCACCTGGATTTTAAATGCGGTGTGCTGCCTTTCGTAAGCATTGTTCGAGAGCAGAATAATTTTCTGAGAGAAAATTTCTGGTACGGCACTGAGATCGTCTTTTCCAATAATACCCCAGATATAATGATCATTACTAACTACACTATATATTGGAAGCCAGAACCCGAATGTTGAGATTCCTCTCCCGTCGTCAGTCTTTGACACATAATCGAAAATCTAGTAGATAACCACCGTACCAATTGTAGAAAGTGCTCTTGAGGCCAGCACGGTAATAAGGGAGGTTAGCTAGGTTAGGATTTATTCATTTATGTGGCGATTAAGATAAATTTGCCTATTAGTGTATTTTTATAATGCCACTTGTGACACTCCAAGATATGACCGATCTGCTGTCCTCAATCCCTTGAGTTGCTCTAGTTTCGTCATTTACTTCGTAGGCTTGTACCTGTCTTGTCTTTTCATGGTTACTCGTGCGAGTAGCTACTACAAAGTGGAAAAACTGAAAGGTCTATGTTTTGCATTAGGCTAGCTAGTAATTCCTCTGTTTGCGCCCGCCTTGTGCCCGAAGCTCTTCTTGGGTCTCCTGGGGAAGCGAATCCTTGTACTCTTCTATCGACGGCCGCAGGACACTCCCAATAGTTTGCTCCAATGATTCTCTTTCGGTGGTCATAGTAGCAAAGAATTGACCGTTCCTCACCTCGACTGGTCTAAGGGGGTGCATGGATTCGAGATGTTGTCTGCGCCATATGCCTCGAGCCGTCGATATTAGCAGATAAAACAGCTTGATTTAATTCTATTTGTTGAGATATATGAGCATGGAACTCGGAATTCCCGACCGCCAAATCAGAAATAGCACGAATAACATCATCCTGGCGGATTTTTTGCCAGTAAGAATCCGCTCCTGAAAACACGATTGTGAATTTGAAGTTCTACCTTATGCTAGGTAGGTGTGGTTGAGAACTGCGTTATTATCTGGGCCAAGGATTTGTCTTTGTCCGTGATTGACAATAGCTGTGCGATAGTACTCGTGTTTTGACTGTGCCGAAGTCTACGCTCATCCGTATACAATAGAGGTAAAGTCGACGAATTAGACAACATTAGAAGCGAGTCCGACACCCACAAGAGCCTTCATTTTGGGCAATCGAGAGATAGGTGAAGGGCCTGTTGGGGAAGACGATGAGTGTCTTAGGATCTAAAATGTTTGATTAATGGACAACGAGGATCTGATGCACTGTCCAGGGCGTGATTAGAAAAACTAGGCATATCGGATTTGCAGTATGGACTAGGGTCATACCCAATGAGATATTGTACTATCTAAAATACGCTTAGGCAGAAAAACTCGAGGCTTTACTGAAGGACTAAGGTGTTAGCCTGTCGAAGATTATACGCACGGGTTAGTATAGAAGTCTCGATGACGTATGCCAATATGATGTATCATTGACCACTTGATCCTCTACAAGTTATCGTACAGGATTAAGCTGTAGGCTAGCCGTACAATATAGATATATTCGTACTCATACCACCGCTCCCGACATTACTGATCTGGATATGGTAGTGTCGTGAGAGCCCCCTTCTTCTTGATCTTTCGATTACACGTCTCGCTAGCAGCCTTTTAGTATTGTGATGATATCCAATCTGATAAGCTGGCGTGGTCATACTTGTGCCATCCCTAGTGAGGAGTCATGCTCATCGAACTGAGGCCCTCAGGTGCACGTATCGGTGCCCTTTAAATAAATGGTATGAACCCTGTCATCAAAATCGGGCTCTAATACTGGTTGAGAAATAATATGAAGCTCTTAACCGAACTTGGACAGGCACTGGTGATTATATTCCAGTATGTACGTGGAAACAATGGACAGAGTAACACTACACTCTATGTGTAATTGGTGGCCCCCTTAATTCAGTATTATACAGGGAGTCAAAAAGTGAAGTGGGAAGCTGCCAGTCCCTCTGTGCCCTCGGTCTCGGTCGATTGGCCAGGCATGACATATAACTGGGTATCATGCGCTTCTGTTCTTTATGTATCGAGATCGATTCAGCCCGTTTTGCTTTTCTTAGGTGCAGGATCCGAGCCCTTGGCTGTGGCAATCTTCTTGTCTTTAATTCCACGTAGCATCTCGCGCTTCTCCTGCTTGCGAGTCTCCTTATCCAGACTACCTATGACTTTGTGCTCTTTCCCGCAAGGCCATTTCTCAAATGCGGCGGTTTCTTGCTCTTTTGACCATTCCTGGGGAAGAAGGGCAAAAACAAGGTAGGAGGTATGTGTCTTAATCTCACCTTCCGTGCGGTGAATCAGTCTTCCAGCCATCCAAGGCTTCATTGTGGGTGAGTCACCTGAATCGGCACTATTCTCTACAATGTTGGCATCTCCGTCTTGGTCCTCGCGCTTCTTCTCGGCATCGATATCTTCCATGTTGACATCAGTGTCTTGTTTGTCTTTGTAGAACTCCTTGAACCGGCCGTCGATTTGTTTTAATCTCGTTATGGCCTCCACCACATTGCGAGGAGACTGGTTCGTACCCCGTTCTAGAGGCATATTTAGCCCGACCTTTTCGCGTAGTACATTGATCCTTCTTTGGGCCACTTCAACCATCTCAATTTCCATCCAACCTAAACGACGCATGACTTCAACAGTTTTGGTGACTTGTTCAATACACGGAGAGAATGTACAGATATGCACAGTTCGGTCCGCACGTAGCGGGGACTTCCATTCGGGCGATGTCTCTTTTAGGTGCTCCAATCCACTGCTTGCCAGCTGGGACTGGGTTGGCTTCCTGCGGGACAAGTGAGGCAAAGCCTGCCAGGGCGCCGGCACATCTAAAAAGATGCATTCCGCCTCTGGGCTTTCACCATCAACCAGAAACCCGTCATTGTAAACGTCTCGATTTGTAACCTGGACGATACAGTTTAGGTGATGATCTCGGACCTCCTCCCGAATCTTTAAGTAACGATCGTGATTGAACTCAAAACTCCAAACTTTTCCTCTCCTGTCCCCGGCGTCTTTAGGGTAGCCGTTGTAAACTGCTCTTGTCGCGGCGTGGGTGAAACTCCCGCTTCCTGAGCCAGCCTCTATTAGCTGGGCCCCCGGACGAGCGCGAATACGGTGCAATATGTAGCTATAGTCGGGAGTATAGACAACTTGGGTTCGGTGGGGCAAGCTCGACGTCCAGATTTCGGGAGTCGGTGGCAGAATATGTATAAAACCGCTAGCTGCCGTCTTGACGTCTTTGGTATTGCTGGTACTAGAAGCAGCGGCTTCCGTGTCATTCCCAGTCGCATCAACGTCGATAACAGTGCCGAGTTTCCGTTTCCTACCTCGCGAGCCGGTATCTACAATAGAAGCGCGGATTTGTGAACCCCATGGCTGACCAATAAGTGTCGAGTGTGGAAATGAACCGAAACGAGTATTGATTACAGCGCCTTCTGTATAGCCATCGACCGCGCCGGACTCTTTGCTCAGGTATATGGGCAGAACATTGTCGCGCGAGAGGTGAACAAGGGCGAGGGCGCCGGGGGTGGTTAACGGCCCCGGATCGAGGAACGGAGATGTCGTCGACATTTCGGAAAGGGTGGTATTGTTGACAGTCTTTTGCCAGCCGTAACCGAATTCAACGATAGGTAATGATAGCTATGAATCGTGTGATTATCTGCTACCTAGCGACCTGGTTACAAGTATCCGTTGTTAATAAGTAAGTTCAAGTTCAACAAGTTTAGAAAATCCAATCATGGCTTTAATCGGGCTTGGGATGCGATCTACCCATCTAGTAGTCTGTTTATGTTGTCTATACATATAAGTAAGTACCTAGGCCTAGTACTATCCAAGGGTTCTATCATATTTTTTTTATCCTTTTTTTTTTTTTTTTTTCCTTCGATAAGGCTGGGATTATTTACAGAATGCGCTAATGGCGGGGTAGCTTCTTGGTATCTAATGGCTAAGTACAGTTGCTACCCACACGCTCTGTCGTCCCGTTTAAGCCTGGAATACCTGGAATAGAGGGGTACAGGTGTGTGATGCAAGGGCGGTTCAGGGCAAAAGCCAATCGCGCAATCATCTGTTTTTCCAAGCCAGCAGCTATTGAATCCCCCCCCCCCCTTTCCGCGCGTCTTGTGACTCAATTCCAGTGCACCTTATTCATCGTGAGACACGTCGCTCCTTCGTTTCTTTTTCCCTACCTTGATTTTCCCACTTTTACCTCCTCTTCTCCTTCTTCTTGATGCTCATCTTCTCTTCTCCATCATTTCGACATTTTACTGTAGTTCCATCAAGATTGAGACAACCTCGATTTCTTCATCGCCCAAGTCTTGCGACACGACTCGCAATGGACTCAATCAAAGTCCACAACTCTTTAAGGCCAGGCCCGCCTGTGCTGTTTACGCCGATCGAACAAGGGAAAATATCATGGTATGCCTGCGGTCCGACCGTTTATGACCACAGTCATCTGGGCCATGCGCGCAACTATGTCTCGACCGATATCATCCGGCGCATATTGCTTCATTACTTTGGCTTCGACGTCAAGTTTGTCATGAACTTCACCGGTTAGTTATTGACTCTCTCAAGTCCATCTAAGGGCCATGCGCCTGTCTAAACGCAACGCTGGAGACTAACTCTTCCTTCTTTAGATATTGACGACAAGGTGTGTTCCGCCACGTACACGATAGCCCCTCTTATGTATGAAGCTCATCTTAGATTTACAGATTATTCTTAGAGCGCGGAGGCAGCGGCTCCTCGAGATCGAGAAGAAGAAGGAATATACAGAGGCTGAGCTTACCGAGCTAGGCATCGCCGCTTTTAGGGCATATGCGAAGAGCAACCTCCCCAAGCTTCTAGAAGGCGACGATGCCCCGTTGGATTTGAAAAACTACATACCTCGGAGAGATGCTGCATATGGACAAGTACTGGCTGGGGGAACATTGACGGGCGATGGCAGACCAGGTGATGACGAGGCGAAATTGAAAATGCACATCAGCAATATGACTTCTGCCGTCATTGCTATTGGGGGCAATCAACCATTTTCGGGTGCCGAGGAGATACTATTGCCATACTTCGACTCTCTATATAAAGAATCACTCGATACCAGCGATCAGACCATCTTCACATCACTTACACAATTAATGGAGAACGAGTTCACCAAAGATATGGATGCGCTTAACGTTCTTCGTCCCGACGTCGTGACGAGAGTTACGGAATACGTACCACAAATTGCTAGCTTCGTGGAGAATGTTGTGGAGAAGGGATTTGCTTATGAAGCCGAAGGCTCTGTGTACTTCGACATTGCTGCCTTTGAGAAGGCCGGTAATACATACGCACGCCTACGGCCAGAAAGCCGGAACGACAAGGCCCTTCAGGAAGAGGGAGAGGGCTCTCTGGGTAAGAGCCTCGGGGGCAAAAGAGGCCCCGGCGATTTCGCTTTGTGGAAGAAATCGAAACCCGGCGAGCCTTACTGGCCGAGCAAATGGGGTAACGGACGGCCGGGCTGGCACATGTAAGTGTTTCCTGACCTTCATTTGCTATTTTCAGAAACACCATACTTGATGCTGACTCTTCAATTTCTAGTGAATGCTCAGTGATGGCGTCCGATGTTCTAGGTTCATGTATGGATTTCCATTCTGGTGGCATTGACCTGGCTTTCCCACATCACGACAACGAACTAGCGCAGAGTGAAGCTTATTTCTGCAAACATGGGCACGAACATGCCTGGGTTAATTACTTCCTACACATGGGGTAAGTCGCTTCTTTATCGGGGGGGGGGGGGGGGGGGGGCGGGGGGGGGGGGGGGCGGGGGGGGGGGGGGGGGGGGGGGGCGGGGGGGGGGGGGGGGGGGGGGGGCGGGGGGGGGGGGGTG
>MU377007.1:147477-220237 GCA_022495195.1 Xylaria digitata
CGCCTCTTGAACCTTATTTCTGCAAAAATGGGCACCACCACGCCGGGGTTAATAACTACCACCACCTGGGGTATGCCGCTCCTTTTTCCCCCCCCCCCCCCCCCCCCCCCCATGACGAGAAAGAATTGAAGGCTTCTCACACCATATTCGACTTGTTATCTGCTGTAAAGAATACAAATGATGATTTTAATTGAACCTGTACTCACCCACGATTTAATAGCCACTTATCCATCTCTGGATCCAAAATGTCTAAGTCTTTGAAAAATTTCCAAACTATAAAAGACGCATTGGCCTCGACATATACCGCCCGATCCATGCGTATCGTATTTCTACACGGAAGATGGAATGATGGCATTGAGATCACACCAAGTATGCGAACACAAGCAGACACCTGGGAAACCACTGTCAATGTAAGTTCATTGTAGTCACCCTTGGTACTGGAATCAGATTGCTGATAGGTCTAGAACTTCTTCACCAACGTCAAATCACTGTTAGTGGAGGCCAACGGGATAACATCTGCTGTGAAAAGCGGAGTAGAAGGACTCTCTATCAGCGAAAACAAACCGGCCGAGGGACTGCTCGCTGAATTGGAACAAGCCAAGAAGGAGGCCAGCGTGGCGTTAAGCAATTCATTTGATACACCACAAGTGATGCGAATAATTGCGGATATTATCCGAAAAGCCAACATCAATATTGGCGCTCCCAATGGCAACTTGGAACTGCCAGCTGTTGAATCTATTGCGAGATGGGTTACAAAGATTGTCGGTATATTAGGTCTGGATGCTAACGCAAATCCTCCCTACGAAGGACTTGGTTGGGCTTCTACAGCTATGTCAGCTGATGTTGACCCGACTACAGCAGTGCAGCCTTACAAGGCAGTATACAATTCTATCCTATCGGACACCAAATTACTTGATCTTCCTGCTTCGGAAGCATTGGCAAGTCTATTATCACACTCACCAGGACCCGAGTTCGACTCGTTAGTGGAAGCTGGAATTCGAGACCCTGAACAGTTGGGATTGCCTTACCTTCGTGCCACGTCTAAACTGCGTGACGAACTGCGTCGAATCGTGCCATCAGCTGCGCCCGAACTGAAGGCGTCTATCCTTAACCTCAGTGATCGGATACGAGACTTCGATTTGACGAACATTGGCGTTTACCTCGACGATCGGCCTGATGGTCAACCATCCTTAATCAAATTCATCCCAGCAGCCGAGCTCATTGCAGCGAGAGAGGAGAAGGCGGCCAGGGACGCCGAAAAAGCAAAGGCCAGAGAAGAAGCGAGGCTCGCTCGCTCGAAAGCCGAGGCGGAGAAATGGGGAAAAGCAAAGATCGCACCACAGGAGATGTTCAAAGGTGACGATCGTTACAGTGAATGGGATTCTGAAGGCATGCCTACTAAGCTGAAGGATGGCAGTGAGGTGCCGAAGGCACAGCTGAAAAAGCTGAAGAAAGAGTGGGATAGACAGAAGAAGGTGCACGGTGAATATATCATGAAATTCGGGGGTTCATAGGGCGCAAGTCCGCGCCCAGAAAATAAAGTTATTAGGGTTCGAGTTCTGCTGATATAACGTCAATTTGATAATCTGGGTGCACAGGGTTCTCCAACGGCTATTAAAATCTTCTCTTCCAGTACTATAAATGAGCGGCATGGCGAAAAAGATATGAGAACTTTACATTATTTCAGAAGTATTGAGAACTGCCTCATCCAACCAACTAAGCCCGGGTACTCATTTAATAGCATGCTTGCCGAGCCGAGCAAACTTAAGTTGGAATAAGCATTGCCAAGACGTAAATCGACTTGGCAGCAACCTTTAGCGTAAAGTATCAAAAACGACATGCCATTCCAACAAGCTCTCAGACTTGTCAATACTCTCAGATTTTACTCTCCTGCTAGACCTATTATTGCAATTTCAGTCATACCAGATATAGCCAATCGGTCCCGATTGCGAGCGCGACTGTCATGTACACGAATTTGTGATCAGCGCTTCGCAACTCTCTCATACACAAACTAATGCCAAAACTGACGCCGCAAGCCTAAAGGGCGGCCGAGTAGCTAGAATTTTTAACATGATTAGTTGTATTTCTCGCGGCATAAACTTGCCGAAGGATATCTGGCTCTTCAGATCCTGGTTCAGGGATCAGTCGGCGCTGTAACGGTGTAACCAGCCCATATGCCGCGTAATATCTCCCCATATGTCCGAGTAGGATGCCAATAGGTCATAGTATTGAACCGCAGGGGGAAGCGAGAGGAGGCACTAGAGATTCGGGGTTAGGTCGTTTCAACTCGTATGATTCAAGCCAGTCATCCCGGAATGAGCTAATACTACACTAATAACCTAGTGGGTGCCCATGTTAGTCGTAGATGTGGAGTATGCGCTCTCAAACTTGCTTGTTAGTTCTCTCTTACTGTCCTACTGGCGGGCAACCGGTAGCTGAGCCAACATCCAACCAATAGTTAGCTGTGGACCAGCATACGTCAAGGGGTCTTGTTTCGATTAGATACACCTGTCCTCCCGAGGGCAGGTTTCGTTATATCGAGGCGTTTTGCCATTCATGCCCTACGCAATGGTATCTAAACACGGAATTCGGCAAGGGGTGAGAGGTATATATACCAGGGTACTCCTGTCAACCCCTCTCTGTCGGCTCAGTGTTTGACCAGCCCACTATCTATTCAAACAGAAGACCATTCTCATTATCTTCACAAGCACCATAGCTATTCAAAATGTTTGGATTTGGTAGGCTAACCTCCATCTGTGAAAGAGCTATGATGAAGGGATATCAGAGTTCCCCGGAGCAGCGAGGATAATGATGCTGACATTCATTCGTCTTGTGTGCAGAGGAATCTCGTCAGAAGCGTGATGAAATCTACGATGGCAAGCCCCATGAGTCACACCTCACCCACGAGCTCATCGCTGGCGGCGCGGCGTTTGAGGCCATGAAGTTGTTTGAAGATCGTCAGAGAAAGGAAGGTATGTCGATATTTCCCTCCTCGAATCAGACTTCTCGTAGTTTGTGCACATCACTACACCTCTTATCTCCTATTATGGAGCACTCCGAATGTATCTGCAACGAAACCTAAACGCATGTATCAAAATATACTTAAACCGAATTCCTGAATGTTATCTCCCCACCACCGAATGGTATTGTTATAACTCACTAACCAATATTGCGATGGCACAGGCAAGGCAGTCAATCATGCCTTCGCCAAGGAACTGCTAGTGGGCATTGCCGGCGCTGAGGTCGACAAACTGTTCGAGACCAAGGGTCTCGACGCACTTGACCGCGAGAAGGCTAAGCACCATGCCAAGAAGCAGGCCGAGCACCTATATGAGCAACAGTACGGCCAGTACGATCAGTTTGACCCGTCAGTGAACCCTACATTTGCTCCCTATATCACAGCCTCTTGAGAATAAGACTAACTTGTGGGATACGCGTGTAGCGAGCGTCACGAGCCTCATCATTCAATGAGGTACTAGGGAGTTTACCGGGGGTAGTGCGGGGATATATTATCTGTGGAATTGAACTTCATTTAAATCAGAAAGTTGGATATTTATCGGCCGTAGTGAAGATATCTTCGTGTGATTTTCCGTAGACCCTTGATTCATCTGTGAATTTGAGTCTTGTCTCAAGGTACCGCGTAGTCCCTACAAAGAGATTTGCCGCCAGTTCTCGTACAAGTAGAGATTTAACTGGCTCGAAGGGACCCTAGGCCATGCTCCTAGGCAGCATTGCCGTCCCCTCAATACCCACCATCACTACAGTGGTAGGCTTGAAGATACCAGGTTTCATGTTCACTTTCGCTTATGGACCCGTTGCTCATTCAAAGCTGCACAAGAGAAAGATCCCGGTCTATTCTCTATAAGATGCGAGTGCGACACCTGAGCTTTTTTCGGAGTGCCATATCAGTCGTCAAAGAAGCCGTTATAAAGCTGTCGTAGAGCCGCCTTACTATGCACATTCGCAGATTGGTATTCCCGATGCTGCCAGAATTTGTCACATTTTACCCCAACGCCATGAAATGTCGAACGAGCAGCTAGTCGCAATGACCAAAACCGCCCCGTCTGTCCTGCTCCTCCTCCTCCTCCCTGAAAACCAACTCAAAACTCGCGGAGAGATGTCTGTGCTGTATTTGCAATATATTTGCTTATCTTCCACCGCGGCCACTGGCCCTCGCACGGCTGACAGTCGCACGCCCTCTGGCCAGGCCGACACCACGACCTCGGGCGTTGCGACTTCGGAACATAGGAGCGTTTCTATACGAGGAAGGATTTGTCAGTTATGCTCCACGAAATCCCCCCACAGACTAGACGGAACGGGGACGGACGAACTTTAACATATCCGGCACAATAAAGAATCTAACGTGGCTTCCGCGAATGTAGACTTGATCCAGATGGCTGACTCGACCATCACGCGCTGTTACAGTAATGTCCTTGAGTTGTACGTTCATATTATCCTCAGCTGTGTAGACTTGATTAGCACAAGTGCGTGACGATAGTCATGGGGGGAAAATACACGTGAATAACATCGCATGCAGAGAGGGGGATCAATAATCCTACCTTCGAGCAGTTTACCACGGTATGTTTGGCCAGACGTGATCTCGAGCGTGACGATGTGGCCTTGCGCCTCGTTGAGGAGTTTGATTGGGATGCCGATTGTGGATGTCATGGTGGCTACACAAATCGTACGCCTCTACGAGAAGTCGAGATTTTGAAAGCGCGTGTATGGTGGAAGGGTTGGAGGCTCTTGGTTCGGTGTTGGTTATCGAGTGTTTCTTGAGAATGGTGAGCTTGCTTGCGATAAACAATTTAACAGGTAACCTCAGGGCTACCTAGGTAGATACTTACTTATCCAACAGCGGGTTACTTCAAATAGAATAGAACTCTATCTAACTCTAGGGATCCACTGAGCACCTCTGCTGGCACTGTGAGCAAGCTTAAGTGGAGCAAAAGGATATTTGTCTCCAGCTGTCAGACAGGTGGTCGACCACATATAAAGAACAAAGCCCAATCACACATTCAATATCCAGCAGTATAGATACATTGACTCTCACCTCAATATTCAACGCAGCAAAGCCTTAGTAGACAAAAACAATGCTCTTATTAGTAGTATTGCCATTCGGTACCTAGCTGTACCTACCGCATAGCTCAGAGGTAGGCGATACAAGAGCTGAATAAATTTATCAACCAGATGCATGCAGCACGGTGTCCCGGCAGCTGTGCGGTGCACCAAACCTAGTGCCTAACACTCCTTAGATACCTCCTAAACCCGGGTACATGGGAATATGCAAATTCCAGAATATGGTTATATCAAGTATTTGT
This sequence comes from Xylaria digitata, assembly GCA_022495195.1. Taxonomy (NCBI): domain Eukaryota; kingdom Fungi; phylum Ascomycota; class Sordariomycetes; order Xylariales; family Xylariaceae; genus Xylaria; species Xylaria digitata. The sequence continues at coordinate 152,799 of MU377007.1, forward strand.
ATAACAGGGGCCGTCGGAGCCCCTCCACACCCATCATCAGACGGTGCCCCTCTCCATTAACTTAATCGTCGCATTTCTACGCGCAGTCGCAAATTAACAAATTGCTATTGTGACTCACCTCCAGCTTCTTCTAGGAACTTTCCGGCATATCGGGGGTCTGGGGCCTCCCATAAGGCCTCTTCAAGCCTCTTCGTCTAACATACTCTTACCAGAACCTTTTCTCCCGTAATTATGGCCTCTCAGCCAGAGGCGCCCGCTGCCGAAGCCCCTGCTGTCGTCAACCCCGACGTCGCAAACCCTCAGTCGACCAAACAGAATGTAGATCCTTGGAACGTCTCCGGAGAAGTAGGCGAAGATGGAAAGGTCAAGGCGATCGACTACAAGAAGCTAGTAGAGGAATTCGGCACCAAGCTTATAGACCAAGAGATCCTAGAAAGGTTTGAGCGAGTTACTGGTCACAAGCCTCATAGATTCCTGAGACGCCAAATTGTCTTCAGCCAGAGAGATCTAGAAGTAATTCTCGATCGCTATGAGAAGGTATACTTGAGTACCCATTGATTAGGTCAGATTACAATCTAATTGCGTGTGCAGGGAGAGCCCTTCTTCTTATACACTGGTCGCGGCCCCAGCAGCGACTCGATGCACATTGGCCACACGCAGATCTTCGACTTCTGCAAGTCAGTAGCTACTTAAGATTATGACCATACCAGAATATGGAGCTAACGACAGCTTGACAGATGGTTACAAGACGTCTTTGACGTTCCTCTCATCATTATGCTCACAGACGGTATGTAGCCTAGGATCACTACAGTATCTCTCTCTTCATTAATTAACCTAAGGCATCAATAGACGAAAAGTTCTTATTTTCGGAAAAGCGTACCGTTGACGAGGTCATTGGCTACGCACATGACAACTGCAGGGACATTATCGCGATAGGCTTTGACCCAGAGAAAACATTTATCTTCTCCGACTATGAGTACATGGGCGGCGCGTTCTATAAAAACGTCACAAGATTCAGCAAACTCGTGACGTATAATGTGGCCAAGGCTGTATTCGGCTTCAACGAAAGGTGCGGACAAAAACTCTCTAGTGCAACTAACACGTTAATAGTTTCCTATGCGTTTCAGAATGACTAATTCAGTCGCAGCTCAAACATCGGCAAAATTCATTTTGCTAGTATTCAGGGCAGCACATCCTTTGCCACATCCTTCCCCCACATATTTGGTGACAACGAGAAAGAGACGGCCAAGATTCCGTGTCTGATCCCATGCGCCATCGATCAGGACCCGTATTTTCGTTTGACCCGTGACTGTGCAACACGGTTAAAGTATGCCAAGCCATCCTTAATTCATTCACGTTTCCTAGATGCGCTGCAGGGCCCAGGCTCTAAGATGTCCGCGAGTATCGATACTTCAGCTATCTTTATGAAAGATACCCCCAACCAGATCAAAAACAAAATCAACAAATATGCATTCTCAGGTGGACAAGAAACCGCAGAGGAACAGCGGAAGCTCGGAGGCAATCCAGATGTTGATGTTGCTTACCAGTATCTACAATTCTTCATGGAGGATGATGGGGTACGGTTCTTCCGAGGTTCTGTATGAGCTCGATGTTAATAGTCATGCAGGAATTAGCCAAGCTCGGTCAGGAGTATAGAGAAGGCAAATTAATGACTGGAGAGGTTCGTATACTTGATTCCGCCAAAATACGTGTTTCTTCTAACAGTCTTATAGCTCAAAGCAATTTGCATAAAACATCTCCAGGAATACGTATCTGCTTTTCAAGGGCGGAGAGCTAAAGCAACTGATGATGTAGTTCAAACTTTCATGTCAGTTCGAGCCCTGAAGTGGAAAGGAAACCCTAGAGTAGAGAGGATCGTACCAATCTTAGACAACCAGGCAGAAGGTTCCAAAGATGGAAAGCTCTCAAAGAACCAACTCAAGAAGTTAGAGAAAGAGAAACAGATAGCTGCAAAGAAAGCTGCCAAGGCCGCCGAAAAGGAGACATAAGCGTGATAGACGTCTGTAGATAGGCCAAAGAATATTCAGCCAAATGAAATCCAACTGAATGACTTGGTAGCAATAAGATTTAGGAAAATTCGATGTTAATGCCATTAAACTAACGAGGTCATATACTCTAGTGTATTTTAAATGACAGGTAACGTTTTCACCTTTTTAATCCCGACTTTCTTAGTATAAATCATTATATTATTCCTACTATTAATTGAGGATATATTTCGTGAAAAATAGGAGAGAAGTAGTGAACGTTTCCAAATACATTCTACAATATTTTCAGTAAAAATAAATCATGCAGAAGTATGAGAATTGGTCCCCCTCTGGATGCGTGGGCATCTGGTTACCCTTGGGTGGTTCCACTTCAATACCAGGAATCCTCACAAGATACGTCTCCAGGGCACTATTTCCTAAGCATGTCAAAGGTAAAGAGAAGGCCCGGGGTGGCGAAGAGCACATATTAATCACACGGAAGTTCACTTCAACTCTATTCCCTTATCGAGTACACATACAGTATATGCATAGTATACCAGAGCTCAATTATAGTAGGTATCTAATCTATGTAGTAAGGGAGCACCTGGGCAGTAATTTGGTGAGCTCTTGGCTGCTACAAAGGAGTGGATATTGCGTATCAATCCGTATACAGCGTAAGTTTACGGCTATGTACCTAAGAGTTGTAGCCTTTGACCACTTCTTTACAGAGCTGCTTAGATAAATCTACCGGATGGCTCTATAGGCACACATATCAAGCTGGGCAAACGAGGATTTATCAATGTTGTTATGCAAATGGTGGAAAATGAACCTTTATTTCTTACAAGGCCAGGTTTAGGTAGCCCTATGGGAAGTGACTAGGTCAAATTACAGCAAGCTATATATACATATCGTGTCCTTATAGGTCACAACAATGCTAAATGCTTGTACAAGCCGGATTTTCATATTCATAGCTTGTTTATCTCCAGTCGTACAGCAACTCAACATTTTTGCTGCGCGAGGTAAATCACCACATCCTTTCACTCAAAACTAAGTGCACGTTCTCTTTTCAAGTACAGCAACTTCTAAGCGATGTCGGTGTGGTTTGTATCGTGGGTGTCGTAGGCCTTACCAGTGTTGTGTCAGTCTTATCCGAAGTACTCTTGCCCTCAAAGGCCGAGCCTTGCGGGAATTCACTCAATGGTAGAACAGCAGGGAGAGCTGGTTGTTTGTGCCGATTTAGAATCCAGCCAAAAACTGAGGTGTTTTTCTTCCATTGAATCATATCCATGAATATCTTGCGGAGGACAGGCATGCAAGCGGCCACAATGGAGAATCCGGGTTCGAAGTAATTAAAGAGGAAGCCTCCCACAGCGTAGACTGGTAGGTATGTTAGAACCTGCCTTGGTACATCTTCGTTGTATGCCTTATTATTGCATGGCTGACAATAACTCACATGGTTGGTGGTCGTATATTTCGTTGGCAAGACGCACTAGTACTACCATTCTCACTAGACCGCAAGCAAGAGACCTGAAGATGGGTTAGCATGTTGTTATTCTCTGAGGCTAAGACAAATGACCTCACGCGAAACCAAAACTCATGGCAACGCCTAAGCCAATCTTCTCGAATCGCTTGAGCTCGAGTGATCGCACAATCATCCAAGGTAAAATCGTGAAGTATACATCCAGGGTACATGAAAGGACTATTTATTTGTAAGCCCTTATCTATCCCATCATTTCCTCTGCTAGGGGTTGTAAGGCATACTTTGGACGGTGAGTCGAAGGGATCTGATAGACTCAAATGAGATGCATCCTTGGTCCGAGGATTGCACTCGAAAGGGCTCGGACGGGCCGTCACAATCTTGGACCCAGTAACTCCATGCTTGAACAGCGAACAGGAGATCGATGACAAAGACGGAGATCCCAAGACCGCTCTTCCACCATCCTGTTGTCAATCGAATGAAAGTGATTCCCAAAGATGTCTTGCTCAAGGCGAGGGCAAGGGAGTTGAAAAGTCCCATGAGACTACCTGTCACTATTATGTCAGGTTAGTAATATCTTGTCGACGACAGGACGAAACCAATTGACTTTGATAAGGTAACGGTGTTCAATTATTCTCTCACTAGAAATAACGAGAGGTGTAGTGAGCTAGCAGCAGGCACTTACGGACCATGCCTTTGGATACAGTGGTAGTCACATTAGGCTCAAACTTGTATGGAACCCACTCCTGGATGGCAATACTATTACCAATCAGACAAAGCTGCCAAATTAAATAGTTAGCCATTATTTCATTTAGAGACAGAATAACTTCCAGAGCGCAAAAGTATATCTTACCAGAGCGGCCATTAGAAAGTAGTCATCAGACCATAGGCGACGGCGTCCTCGGAAAATATGATAGTAGATGCGCAGTACTACGAGGGAAGAGGCCAATCCGATGATAACCCAAACGGCTAGCTCAATCTTTTGGACATTCTCATTCAGGATAGGTGATGCCTCGACGCCTGGCGCCACCCACGGTTGCGTGTTTTGGGTCCAATTCATATTGACTGCTATGCCGGCCTTAAGGCTGCGCTGAAGAATTATAGAGTTGTCATGGGTTTTTCCTCTGAGGGGCAGCTCGGTAAATCGAAGTACCTCTCTAGCTCGCGCAACAATAATAGGGACGGTTTTATTAAAAGGTCGGCGTGAAGTTTTGTGTGTAAGCAGAAAGAAAAAAAAGGATATGTGTGCTCTCTAAAGAACAAATCACACGGAATACGCGGGGACTAAGGATGTGGATGTTGAGGAAGTTGGGACCAAGACAGATGTCAAGGCTGCAAGATCTGGTTATCTACCTACTTACCTAGGTACATTAGATATCCAAGGTAGTAGTTACCATGGTTATCTTATAGTAATAAGCCTAGTACCTGCCAGCTCTGCTAGTGGATGTATGTAGATGTAGTGCACTATATCACAAAGTCTACTATGTTTGCGAGTTCCGACTTAAAACTACATAAAAGGTACAAGATAGTAGACAAATATATGCGTTCTATGTGTCATGACACTGTCATGACCTAAGTATAGGGGGGTGACAAATGTTCGTTGTTACGCGAAGAGTCTAGTCTATCACCAACTGGTACGTACACTTATGTACACAACACCTTCTTTTTTCCGACCTAAAAGAAGGTGTGATACTATGTTTATACAGAGGCTCTCCTTAAGGCCAAAAGTAAACTTTAAAAGGTAAAGCTTGCCTAAATCCCCTTAAGTTATCCCTATTGTAGCTGTTACAGTTAAACAGGCATCCATATTAACTTAGGTATATTTAGACTACTAAGGTAGGATAGCAACCCCCCCTTAATATGTTATATGAACAATGCCTGCTAAATGGAATCTAAATAGCCTGAAATACCGCCCTAAGTTATTGTTGTAGCTTCCACTAGGTAAACTTGGGTTTTATACACGCAAAATACATGTCTACGCTACACATAAGGGGTTATAAAAAAAAGGAAAAAGAAAATACAAAATATACGTGTTGCACCTTTGGGATAGAAAGGGGGACAAATGTCACACTTCCTGGGCTAGAAAAAGGCGTGTTATATATGAAAAACTGCCAATATAATGATTTAGACTTTTCATGTAGCATTAAGTACTTATTGTACCCTAGCCTAGGGCCCTAGGGATATTGCCTGTGTATATCTGCATCTTCTTTTCATGTACAACAGCTGCAACTCCAAATTTGGAATATCTAAGGTGTGCCTAATCCCTTAGTGACCACGGCTAAAGTTATCAATAGCTCGTCTACTCGATAAATTTTATTTTCACCAGGTTTTATTGTTTATCAGGAATGCTAACATGCTAATGGGAATGAGGTTCAATGACAATAAACAAGAGCCTAGAGGTACGTAGAGAGTTCAAGTTGAGGTGCTACTACCTACTACTGGTACTGTGGCATGGAAAAGTGGCTAGTGGTGGCTGAGAGGCGGGGGGGGAAATGGTAGATTAACTACATAGGGGTCAGACCCCTGGTCTGACCCATAACAGGTACCCTTCTACACATCTAATTCCAGCAGGTTGACCACTCAAGAGAACTCTGTTTAGTGCTATCAGTACTTAGGTACCTAATCTACCTGCACGTGGTAGGTCGAATACAGATACCCGATAAGGCTAAACCCAAAATTTTAACTGCGTCATATGACTGCGTGTTCAAGTCGCGTTCTTTGTTCGAGGATCTAGTCAGAAGAGGGCTATGTTGCGCCCGCGTTAATTGTTTTTTGCCTGTTTTTTGCTTCTTGTCCCGAAAATTAATCTCAATACGAGATATGCAAATTCCCCTGCTCTCACCATGCCGCGCAATCTGGCGAGGTCTTTACCCGTAGCGGAACAAATTGTCCTTGCTGGTGAGAATGATAGCCAAGATAGCCACGAAAAATTACTCTTCCTAATTCAAGAGCATGGCATTGGTGTGGTAAGTGGTCTGTTATGCACATCATTCACGCTCCCTGTTCCAGCCAATGACAGCTGACGATCCATCCTTTCTAGACCACCAGTTCACCCAACCCCGGCGACGAACGTCTGCCGTCAATCATAGGTAAAAACAGATGCGGAAAACCAATGAAAATAAAATAAAATAAAACAAATACATCTCTTCTGACATATTAGTCCGCTAGGAAACTTCCATGCTGCACCGACTTCAAATTCAACCACAGACGGAGAAAATAAGCCGCGACAATACCAGGTAAGTAAGATGCGGACTCATTTTCATCGAGCACAGACCCTTCCACCTCTGCTACATATTCCGTTCTCAACAAGGGTGGCACTGATGACGAAATTTAAGCACTTCAAGGACGCGTCCAACGCGCTTGTGTATAGCCCGAACATTAACACTAATACTAAGACCAACCACACCGATACCTTTGTCTCTACCGAGACAAACGCTACTACCGCTGCCACATCCACGCCGTCATTGAAGAGGTCAAATCTACAACCTTGCGAACACAGGTCCACAGCGCTTTACTCGTCCGTCCCCTCCCTGACCGGGGTCATCCCGAGACTTACTCAATCGATTCCATGCGATGCTTGCCCACCCAACCCACGAATACCAGAGGATGACGTACCATTGCCCGCGCTGTTGAAGATCCAGACTAGAGATATGTCTTCTCAATCATTGACCCAATTGAACGAGGGCCGCAGCTACGAGCAGTATACTCGCGATGGGTCGCAGCCCTCATCCCCACCGGGAACCTTTGCGGAAGAGCATCGTACTCTGCAAGAGGGAGATACTGGCTACGTGAACTTTAAGTACCCATTCGATTTACCTGATACCGCCCCCGTCGAGCCCGACACCCCTTTGCCTCGGAATGACGACGAAGACAAAGACCTACATGATCGATCACAATCCACCTCACAGATGACCACAATGCGTATCAACCGCTTCGCACCCGAAACCCCTGCGGTGTTTCCTAAACTCTTCCTTTCTGGGGGCAATGGACAGCTTCTGCCGGCATCCCAGCTATTTGGTCAGACCCAACCGACATCTGGACTCAAGAAGGCTAGCCCAACATCATCCCGACCGTCTCCGAATATATTTGGAAATAACGTGACATCTCCCACTCACCCTGCATCGTCGCCGTTGAACAACCGAGGTGTCAGTGCGACCCCACTTCCGGCTTATATGACGTCTCCTGGCTCACCTCAGCCACTAGGCAATATAACGTCCCAATCACCAAGCCCAGTAGACAGATCAGATGCAAACAAAGGTGATCTCGACAAGACACCACTCCCGAAATTCAAATCTATCAGAGGCAAAAGTGGGCCGGAGCCTATGAATGAATACCGCCCTTACAGAAAGCAGGCTTTGGACAGTAATAGGGCGAGGCTATCGAGCCAACATAGCCTAGATTCAGACTTCGAACGAGATGAAGCTGAACTTCGTCGCCGACGCGCTAGATTAAAGAAAGAGACAGCCTCAAGATCATTTCCAGAAATCAGTGTGCCTCCTTCTAGCACAAGTAGGCCTAAGATAGAGATACCATCGACGAACTGCGCTAAGCGCACTTGTGACCTTCAACGCACTGACTCAGAAGAGTATATCGCTCAATGCAATAGGAAATATGCGGCTGATAACGACGGTTCGCAAGAGACCGTGGCCGACTCGCAGGATGCTATAATGCCACAGAAATCAATGAGCGGGAGCGATACGCCTGCCCTACCAGCTCAGGATTACGGCAAATTAAGTCATAATGGTCAAAGCCGGTCATTAAGTGTCGCCATAGAAAATTTGGAAAAGGAGACGATCCCAGAGACTAGCCCTGCTTGTACCTTCGCTGAGCCACCAAAACTTATTAGTGATATAATGAGAGAGAGCTCTAGCGCCCCAAGCGGTCTACTTGCGTTGTCTTACCCTACACCATCTGCGGGTGTCTTCATCGCGCCGTCAGACTCACTAGACAAACCCAGTCAATCAGAGCGAGATATATCAGCACGGCCTGCCACCAAAATGCCGACAATTGATTCCATCGCTCTCGCATCGTCGCCGTCTATTGTTTTTGCCTCCTCGCAGCAAAGTACTAAACGCCGATCTGGCAGGCTCAAAAAATTGACCACACCATCGTCTACAGCACCCGGATCACTTCTCCCCTCTGATCCTGGCACAACATCATCCACAGTAACTGTGTTGTCGACAACACCATTCATTTCTTCCAGTTTAACACCAAATACTGAGGATGAACAAAACGAAGAACGTGTGGAAAGTGTCATCACCGTTTCATCTCCCGCGGCAGACAGAGGACAGCGTCGAGAGCGCCCGTCATGCTCATTGCCTGATCCAGCATCGTCCTTAAGGGGACAGAAAGTATACAACCGCTCCCGACAGAGTCCTCGAAAAAGAACACGTCAGTCTTCACGACACAGCTCCTTGTCATTGGATGAGCTAGAAAAATCGGCAACTATATCTACACCGGGTGATTCTCGAATCATCCGTAAGCCGCCTCGCAAGTCTACCACTTTGCGTGAATTTCAAACAAAGCAGGGCGTATTTGAAGGCATGGTATTTGCAATTTCATTCCAGGACCGCCAGCAACCCCAAAGGGTTAAAGATAAATTGCTGTCAAAAAGCAGTCTTGAGGATATGATTCGACAGGAAGGAGGTAAAATCCTGGACGACGGCTTCAATACTCTTTTCGAATTTGATAGACTCTCAACAAGTGTTAAGGCGCCATCTACTCCTGTCTTATCAAGTTCGTTGAATCTCCTTGATAGTGAAATTGGATTCGCCGCTTTAATAGCTGACGGACACTCGAGAAAGGTAAAATACATGCAAGCACTTGCCTTGGGTATCCCTTGCCTAGCACCTAAGTGGGTTACCGCTTGCGTATCGAGGAAAGAAATAGTTGACTGGTCGTCGTATCTGTTGTGTGCGGGATCAAGTACACTCCTTGGCGATGCTGTTCGTTCTAGAAATCTTCAGCCTTACGACGCCTCAACAGCCAAACTAGCGCTAGTAATATCCCAGAGACCTAAACTACTGGGCGAGAGTAAAATTCTACTCATCATGAAGAAAGCTAAGAACGAAGAGAAGAGACTGCCTTACGTGTTCCTCGCACAAGTCCTTGGCGCATCTTTGGTGCGTGTCCACAGTGTTGAAGAAGCTAGAGCCAAGTTGCTCGACGCCGAGTCTAGGAACGATGCCTTTGACTGGGTTTATGTGGATGACCATCTCCAAGATGCGAGAACTGCTCTGTTTGGTTCCGGACCAAGCGAGGGGGGCCCGAAGAAGCGGAAGCGTATCAGTGTGGGTGCTGATGTTAGTAATGACCGACCTCCAAAGCGGATCAGGACATTGAATGACGAGTTGGTAATACAGAGCCTGATCTTAGGTAGACTGATTGAAGAGGATGAGATGGACGACTAGGGCCATGGTACCGCGTATTTCTAATTATTGGGAGGTTGCTACGTATTGCATTTCACGGCGTCTTGCTCCGAGCATCTACAGGAGTCTTGGGCTTTGCGGAGGTTTCGTCGTTTCGTTAGAGAAACATCCACAACAAGGGCTTAATGTACTACTATAAGGGCGTTGGGTGAACGGCAGTGTAAACAGGATATCTAGGCGATTAGAATCGCCTTGTATAGTTAAGCTGTTTCGTAGGTTCACGAATACGCCAAGCACTGACGTCATAGGTCATGCTATACCTCTTAGCTATTCATCCGTGTCGTCATTCCGACCAGAGTTCTTGAACACAATCGGTCCGGGTATCTCTTAAGCGTAGGCCCTCGGTTTAGTACGTTGAGATAGGTAAGGAGAAAATTTAATCGGCGAGCCATTTCTTTCTATTTCTCGTGTAGAGGTTTGTCTGGAAAGGCTTACTATGTGAGTGGGGGGCAGCAGAGTGGAAACAATCTACAGTAGATAATCATAAGGTAACGCGAAACCAAGAATACGGAGTGGAGACGGGTGTGGTGTTGAGATCGAGATGATCGAGATGTTAAATGCATGATCGAGGTTTGGACTTGCAATTTTAGCATTCGGATGCTTCGCTGCCGAGCCGAGTGCCTCTACCAACAGGGAAACAAAGCTAGGCGCGGCACTACTTACATAGTGTCAGCGTATACCTGATTATGCCATATATTGCACTACTAGATCGATCTGGACATCCATCCCGGCGGTGTCTTTTGACTTTTGACACATAGCATATGAAATCAGGCTTACTGAACTGTTATGGAGTCTCTACCTAGGTTTGAAAGTGATTGATTCGACAATGAACTAGATAGCATATATTGGTGTCTTGGGTTTTGGGACGTTGAACCACGTTTCTTTGGCGTATTGCCGGCCTTTTTTTTTTTTCTTCGCATCTCTCGGAAAATAAATTCACTCCGTCTTCCTCTACAGCAAGGCGACGTTTAGATATTATATAGGTATGCGCCTTTGTTATGGTATCATACCTGACACTAGTGACGTTTTAGCCAAGCTGCCTAGGCTGCCATGACACCATCCGGCGATAAGGTAATTCTACACTAGAGAATAGTTGACTGCAAAGAGGAATTGCTGTACTGCAGAGGACTAATCTGTGCAGGACCTAGAATGCCTGCTGGTTCTGGAAGAAATGGTGTGGATAACGATGCTGTTGAGGTTGAGGGTTTGGAGTAGTGTAATTGACATGGAATCTACTGTGAGGGGTAATATGGCACTGTCCATCGTACCCTCCCAACAGTTGCCAAACCAGAATTCATATTGATGGATCTGAGTAAATAGGTAGGTAACACTAGAGGCTTGTTGACATGGGCACGATGCTAAGCGATACCAACGAGGCCAGCTGGTTCGACAAGAGGCTCTTTAATCGATAGCTTAGGGTATATAAGGTAATATACCTTGTATCATGGTGTGATGTGCAATCGTTTATATGGCATTTATATACCTGTTCATCGACCGAAGTTCGACGAGCCTATCTACTAGGTTAGGTTAGTAGAAGCCTGCATACCCCGCACCTGGATTGTGATCACATCTACTGGTAAGAGCCGAAGGGAAACATGCTAGCCGTTCTCAGCCGCTTGGATGCAGGTGGAGTGATACAGCATGGGGGATGTCATCGATCAATCATAGGCCATGCTGTATACTAGGGCGGGGGAACAGGGTGAGAGGGTGAGAAGTGGGAGGGACGGGCATGTCCGTGGATCGCGCTATTAATTGTCGTGGGAGCTTGAGCTGGGATAAGATATGTATCCACTTGTATCCGTTGCGTGTTTTACTGAAGTGCATAGTATCTATAGACTATCTAGACGAGGTACCTAATCATCCAGAAACTAAGTATAAGTGTTGATTGTTGGACGGGTCTGTCAATGCATTGAGATGACTGTTGAGTCGTCTCATAGATAGCCTTAAGTACGCCTGTTTAGGTGAACTGGGCGCTGTACTTGCGTCTGGGTGTGCACCACATCAATAGACATGCATGCTTGACCGCCTTGCGTCTAAGGTCGCATCGTGGGCTTGTCGGACCTTGCCTCTGACTGTTAGCGTAGAAGATATGCGACCAGGGCCAAACCGGCGAATCCGCCTGTGTCAATGCACCCACCCGTAGGTCTGTCCACCGCTATATGGGTGGTATGTGGAAGAGAAGGCTTGTTGCTCGACATTGTGCCATGTAATTAATTTATGGTCAATAGGGCAATGTCAACTTCAACATACCTACTATGTACTTGTCCATTCGTTTTTCCTGTGCAATCCAAATGGTAGGATGACAAGTAGGGCTTTAACAGGTGCCGAGAAAACAGCGCAATGACCAGGGCATAGAGTATAACGACTGTTCGATATAGATATCCCGTCCAAGGCATGCCTGGCTAATAATTGACAAGATATAGGGAAATGACGTGAACACTGAGTACACCAAATGAAATCGAAATCGAAATTTCCAAGATTTCCCAGCCGTGAGAGAGACTAGAAGAGAAATAAGGCCGAACTGTTGCAAACCACTTTTTAAATGAGATAACCGGTAGGCCATTTTAGTTCCTCTATCTTAGGTACCTAAGTGTTCTTGTTATTCCACGTTTTTTTTAATAAGAAACTTGCTATGATAAGTAAAAACATTTACCTAGTGCCCTTGTTTTTACGATTAGGAAGTATAATGTTATAATAGAGGTGTATATTGAGGAGTAGTCTTCATACAAAACTAAAGCTTGAAGGGAGGAATTTAGTCCGGAGTGTGGGTGGGAGTAGTATGGGTATAACCGTATATACACCGCACGTTTGACCTACCTAAGGTATATGGTAGGTGGCTTGGCTAACCTAGACCTCCTTGTAAATAGTGGGGCGCCTGCCATTGGAGCGATCAGACAAGCTGAGGTTGGCCCCCCCTGCTCACCTGAGGTTAACCGTGCTTTTTGGTGTAGTGTAAATATAAATATACATCTTTATACACTGCAACCTGGATTATTCCGCGAAGCGCAGGGCCACCATCGTGCAACCTAAACTAAGAGGCGCGCCATTCAAGGGGCTATCGGATGGTCTAGGATGCACGGTGGTGGCCCTATTCTTCGCGGAGTTGTAACGGTTGCAAGAGGGAGGGTGCAGGAGGTGGTGCGCCCGGTGTGGTCCCCAAATCACACTGAGCCAAGTACTTTGTGGATCATATTTACACCAAAAAGCACGGTCAACCTCAGGCGAGCAGGGGGGGGCCAACCTCAGCTTGTCTGATCACTCTTGTTGAGGTGATCGTGATCTTGTGAGCCTTATACACTATTCTAGGATGACGGATTACTTACTTATGTAAGCTATGTGGCGTAGGCACTACACAGGTTAGATCGATACAGCGAAATCCAACAATTGTTACTATGACAACTATGCTGAAACTAGCTGAGCATATAAGGACCAGGACAACAACAAGAACAATATTATTTCTCTTTTTCCTTATTTCACCTATTCATATGCACAAGCAGCCAGAAAAGCCATAAGTCATGGGCAAGAACACTAAAAATACCCAATGCCAAACGGCTCAAGCCGTCGATACTAACCAAATCTCCGTTCGGCGTATTTAGGTTACCTTAAAGAAGATGCTTTTCGACGTAATCAAGCTTCAGGGCCGCTATCTTTTGAAGCGAGACTTAAAGCGCCTGAATATCAAATGTTTTGACTTGGCCCTAGGCACCGGCGAAGCTACGAATAGCAGCAAATCTTTTATTCGCCCTTTCCCGACAGCGAAAATACACGAACTACTTGAGCGATCAGGGCTATCAGCTAGTTGGAATCTGTCTATAGGAGCATAGACGCCCATAAACAAAGCAACACATTTTCTCTGCAGCCTGGTATATATTTTAACTAGTTATAAAAACAAAAACGATAACGTTCCTCTTATTGAACAAAGTAGCAAACGCGAGAATAAGCTCGCCTTTTGTTATATTAAGCATGTATATACAGGCTTATATGTTTTAAGGATAGAATATTCTGAGAGCGAGGTCCTTTGTTATACCGATACGAAATAGGCTCACGAAATAGGCTCCCAAAACAGGTCTCTAGAGCTGAGATGTAGCCGAAATGGGAAATCGTTGGCTCTAGAGGTTTGTTGAAATAGAAGGTATATGAGTGTCAGTGACCTTGACCAATGCTTTCAGCAAGGTTAAGGTGGAGCCAGTCGGAGGCAACCGACAAACTAACAGACCTTAGTGAGCGTCTATAGTGACAAGCGAAGTCGGCCGAATCGGCACCGGTCCTCATAGCCTTTCTCTCTCTAATTGACTTTCGGTAGTCGATACCAAGTGCAGAGGAGGAGGAGGAGGGGAGGGGGGGGGGGTGTCTGCCGGCGAAACCGAGCGCAAAACATCGAAATACGGCGTCCGGCACTGCTTAATTTGCACCGCGTCGCGCGATCAAGCGATAAGCGGGCCAGCAGTCTATGCAAGACTCGATTACCTGGTCTGAATATGAATTGTGTATTCCCGCCCTTTTCTCTTTTTATTTCCCTTCTCCAATTCTGTCGTCCCAATGCATAGGTACGTATAAACTCACTCTGTTGCAGCCGTGCTAGGTAATTGTCTACTGGCGCTAGGCTCCCATCCATAGCGCTTCGAGGACTTCTGCGATTTCACTGGACGCTTTAACGAACTCCAATTGCTTGGCCATTTTCGTTCCCCACCAGCGCTAAAGTAGCTATAATATCGGGCCATTTTCATCACACCTGCTGCGCGCGCCCACCTCTCTCTCTGACCTGGGTCGGGCTTACACTGGATAGGCACTAGATAGGCACTATCTACTAGAGATACTACTAGAGGTGCCTGTAGCAGGATTTCCATACATTATAGCGTAGGCCTGCCTACCTACTTTTCATATAGGTACCCGAGGCACCAGACTTCCATCACCGTCGCTTGTCTTTGTCTTGTCTTCCTCCAAGACAACCTGCATAACAAACAAACCATCACAGTCGTACCTCCGCATACATACATGCCTCTGTCTCTAGAATATACAGCAACAGCAATTTGAATAGCGAGCCCACATCGAGAACGCACAGCATAACTACCTCCTACTACATGCTACCTACGACCTACACGGACACTAGATAAGGTATGCTTCCACAGCAAAAAGAAACAAGCCTACGCAATCTCCATTCCGGGTGACATTGGGTCTCACACACACATACACACACATATACACACACGCGTGCGCGCGCAAACTCTCCCTCTCGCTCGCTCCCTCTCTCTACCCCCCCCCCTCTGCTGTCTGCTGTCCTCTGCACGGTCTGCACTGCCTGCATTTCTACCCAGCCCATGAATGCCGCATGCGCCATTCTAGTGCATCGTTATTGGTTACACGACAGTCTATTAGCCGTGGTTGTTTTCTTTTCGAAATCCATCCCTCCCTCCCCACCATCCAACCATCTCCAAAGTTCCATGTGATTGTTCATAATCGACTTGTCTTGTCGCTTTTATGATCGAGCTAGTCTGGAAGAGCCAAACAAATTATATGCACGCTCTAACCTTTCCAATCTCAATAGGTACTTCGGAAGTTATTGGTCCTTATTGTTATCATCCTAGCCGAACTCGCTCGTCGACACTCAAAGAACATATCTTCTTGGTCGAGCCACTCCGGGTCATACGTCTAACAAAGAGATCCCCCACACCATATTCGTTGTAACCACAGGACCGCAGGGGAGAACCATATAAAAACAACGCGCATTTTACGTCGCTCTGGCGAGGTCAAAGAGCGCCCGACTCATTTCATCATGTATGGCCCGGATTATGGCACAGCAAGGCGACCTCTCGATCCAGCGCCACAAGTCTACTCTCACTCCAGAACGAGAACGGTATCGTCCAATACATTCCCGACACAGTACACTCCGATGCCTACCCACTTACAACAACCCCCGCCCGTGGGACACGCTCGGCGCTCACCTTCTGTCAATACCTTCAGCACCACCTCGAGCAACCCGCCACCCCCTGCCTTTCGAACTTCGCCTACCACCGACCTCCGTCGTAGTACGTCCTCAAGGTCGATTGGTAACCAACAAACTAGCTACGTTGCTCTACTTCGCAAGCAGAAAGCTACAGTCTGGTGTGATCGGGCACAAGCTGAAGATCCGCATATGGTTGCCCAGCAACGCGCTGCTAAACAGAGAGCTGCCCAAGAGGTAACAGGCCGCGCGACGCAAGTCCGGACGTCAACTGGCATTAGTGGTGCTGGAAAGGTAGTGACTAAATTTCGACACCACGGCAAGCCAGGTGTTGTTGGGTATACTCCAGAAAACCACTACATTGGTGTTGGCGGTGTCCCATTGCGGTTAAGTGCCACCGAGGTAGAGGGTGAAGATAGTGAGGAAGATGATATCTCTGCGCGGAGGTTACATCACCGCAGGACGGGGAGCAGCGGGCGTAGTAGCACAGCTAGCGGCCGTCGCGGCATTGCCTATCGTACCTCGGGAAGTATCGGACAAAGCGGTAAGCGCTGGAGTCCAGGTAATACACCTGAGCGAGGCAGCATGGTAGAGGACTCCGAATACAAACCAGGCGAGGAGCACGTTGAGCGCACACTGAGCACACATAGTGGCAGCAGCGCTGAGAGAGCGGATGCTTTACCCGAACTGGCTAGCTCTAACACTGCCAAGCTTGCAAGCAACAGCCTACTGAATGCAGCCCTCACGCGAGAGAAGAGTGTCAAGAACCCCGAAGATTTGAAGAGGAGGGGCAGTGTTGATGAGAGGACCATGACCCTCGGTTCTGGCCGGCTTTTTATTGCCAATCCGGATCAATAAAATTGAGGCGTCAGATTAGAGGAAGGGGAAGAGGAGCCTAGCAATTTCTAATACCCAGCACTGATCTATACACCGGCCACGGCTGAGTTGGTCAGATAGCTTGCATTGTCACGGAGTTTATGCCGTTCACTATTTGGTCTGGTTGGCTTTGGAACAGGATTGGCCGAAGAAAGAAAAGGAAAAGACCACAGCATTCAGCCAGTGCCATGCGGTCGTTTATTTGATATCATTCGTTCCACTATCGCGTTTGAATTACATGCTGTAACAAATACCCTCGCTGCGGTTTCCCTTCATTGCTATCATTCTCGTTGCGTTTGAGTATGACTAGCTGTACTCGATGAGCGGGGCGAGAAGCGAAGAGAGGTTTATGGGCAAGACGACCAGTCTGCCAAACTAACATGTATATTGTGTATGGCATGCTGGAAGCGATTCCGAATAGGGCCCTCTGGTCAGGGACAACAGCGCCAACCATCTAATTGTGAGTCCTTGGCATAAATGAAATGCAATGACCTGAGATACTCCTTTACTCGGTTGGACTAACATCTAACGCGAATAAAGCTCTTAAATTTATCTTTCCTCTCTTGCATATCTAGCAAAGTATGTGATAGCCACCACAACCAAAAAAAAGGCTTTATCACTAAGTCTTAAACAACAAATCTCCAGCCAATATTCCGGTGAAATGCTACATAGTTTGGGCTTGCTGTTTCGGTCCCACGTGATCGCATTCCAGGACCTTTCTACCCTGCAGACAAAATCAAAGTTTGATTGGACTTCACCTTATCTATCTATATATGTGGACGGGGAGTATTGAGTTTCTAGGCGCATGGCCCGACAGAATCCGCGTTTTCCAGAGCTCACTACTGCGTGAAGTTTTTCGTGGAGGTATTTCTTCCTCTTTACCTACGGAAATAGAAGCAGTACTTAGAAAAAAGGAAGCGTTGTATTGACATTTACTTACTCGGCCTGATTCTTTTTTAGCATTTATTCATCAGATTAGAGCCAGGCTTCGGAAAGCAGTGGGTGCGGTACCACTATACTGTAATATACCAAAAAGTTTTGGATGGATTGGGGACGTCGACTCCTCCCTATTTAGTATATCGGCTTCCCGGCCCATTGGCGAGGTGAAGAACGTGACACGAAACGTTTTCGCGGATCGGAAACTTTCGGCGCATCGGCATCTCGACAAGGTTCGCGAATCTAGGGTTCTGATACGGGTAGGGTGTTTACCGGCCGGTTGAGTAGTGAGTGGTTAGGTAAGTTGCACCACCCCGGTGAAGAGCCCGGAGCCGGCCGCGCGGACGCGTGACTCTGTAGATAGGGACCCCCTTGTGCTTTAACTCTAGGCATGATGATTGACGAGACGAAGCTCCACCTCGCGAGAGTTCGTGCCTGCATGACGTACACGTGTACAATGCGCGGGGTTGGATTGAGGAATTTGTGGGAATTAAGTCGTTTGCGACTCGTGATGGAGCGATTTTTAGCTTACCTCTCTCCTAGAGAAGGAATGTTCGATTCCGATCTGCTTGGTGTCAAAGCGAAGAGTGGATGAATGCGTTACTATCTTGAGCTACTTCTTACTTTCAATTCGGTAACGGTATGAGGACGGGAGGATATAAGTCATTCATCTTCTCGATCTCATAGGGATAATTGACCGGTCGACCCTTACTGCTGCTTATGGGGAAACTTTTGACCCGACCTATCGAACTCGTACTACGGGCACCAAGTCAAGCCGTCTTGTTGCCATAAGTCTTGAAGGGAGTACGAGTTAATAGTTCATTGTTCTCTAATATATCTTAATCCCATGTTAGATATAGTGTTAAATAGGATGATGCTTTCTAATTATAGCTGCGGTATTATTAAGGGTGACATACAATACACCCGGCGTTCTGGATTAGGTAGTTTCTCTCAGAGATGGATTATCAGTGGATGGATTTCGCTATAGACCTATAAAACCACCCACGAAGTGTACCCCCTAGAAAGTGTATTGAAGATCCGGCATTATTATGCCTTGGCCGGAATGGCGGGCAGATGAAGCAAGGCTGGGGTTTGCTAGAGGTAGCAAGTTAGGCGGAAAGCTATCTCTGTCACGAGGTGTTTATATCCCTAGCGCTAAGTCCTTCTATTTCCGTTTTTGTGCCCGATTCCCTTCTACACATGTATCACCGCTCTCTAGAAGCCCTGCTCCTCGACTTGAGCCTGTGCGGCTGCGAGCGTGGCCGCCGCATTAGGGTCGACAAAGCCACATCCCGTTTTTCCGTTCTGGAAAGATGCCGCTTCGGCACTGCAGATACCGACTTCAACACCGCTGCCATCGGCAGCCTCAGCACCACCCGCACAACACGCCGATTGGCAATCAGCGTCGTTGACGCATCCTCCTGTAGTGAACTGCGCTCCTTGTCCATTACCGACGTCGCGGGCGCCTGCGTTGTTGGGACTCAGTGCAAATGCAGTGAGAGCGACTTTGGGGCGGGCATGTTAGTTTTAGAACATTGGTCGTGGAGTTAGGACAGTGGGAATTGGGTTAGAGACTGAGTGTGGGAAAACACGTAGGGACAAGAGAAATTCGTACAAGTGAAGATAGCGAGGACGCTAATGCGAACCATTGTGGCGTTTATAAAACGAGACTTGAGTGAGTGAGTATGGAGGCAAGAAGGGAAAGACGACACCAGGTCGTCCTATCAAAATTAAATAAAGATTGTGTAAAAGAGGTCGGGCTGGCCGAAGAAGCGAATGAACAGTTCGAGAATTGAGTTTGTTTGATGGAAAATCAAAGATCCTGATGAATCGACGGGATCCCTTGCGCCTTTATATCTATCCAACTTCCGTAGTACGCCGTCCCGGCAATGCTGCAGCTCAATTCACAACAGCCAGTTTTGGCGGTGATCATCAGGCGGCGGGTTATAGTATGTGATGTGGATGCTGAAACCAAGCCGGCTGGGCGCCCGGGGGAAACGAAGCGCTGCTCGTCGCAGATCCGTCATGCCGTCATGCCATTTAGAAAAAAGTAGCGAATATGGCACGATGAATATCGAAGGCTAGTGGAGGGACACGGGAATGTGTTGAGTCCTAGGCTGTAGGAAATTGTTTCTCTTCATTTTAGATGGCAGACAGTTTGGTTGGTAATTGAGGTTGACGTTTTATGTCACAACTGTACGTGGCTACACTAGTTTCGTCGTCTGCCGAGCCTTAGTACTGTAAGGGAAGTACACTAGAAGTTTGAGATAGATTCTCACATTGTTTAATGCATAACGATATTTTACGGGACATACCGCTTGCTTTAAGACTGGTTGTCCTTATCTCATCTTGAAATTTGGAAAGTCTTGGATTAGGTTTCCGCCGGTGTCGTGTAATAAGGGTGTATATTGTAGTCACTATAGGATGGACTTCCTGAATAATAGCCGGAGTACTTGATTAAAACAATGTGCTATGGAAGTTTACACCGGCCTTGAGGAAGAGGAGGGACAAGGAAAGGAAGGGAGGGGGAAGTATAAGCGTTATTCGTACTTGATCGGCATGAAGGTCGCTCATGTTAGTTGAGAAACGAGCTGAGGAGCAAAGATAGTATTTAAATTCCAACTATCACTAAGCTATTTACTCCCTTTAGGTCTATATAGATCTGACTCCTTTGTCTTCTATGTGTGATGCCTAAAGTATGGATACTTCTTGTTCTCTCAGGACTCTGTCAGATCAAACAAGTATGCTCAGGTATACTTCTACCTAGTCAACAAAGACTGTGTACGGTGAGCGCCGTTGGTGGACGCACTCCTTAATAGTGAAAGAATCTGTTGATCGATAGTTGAATGGAATCAGATTTTCTTCGGCTGGTCACCAAGGTATTCTATCGGGCGGTAGTCGCGACAACTGGTTTACCTCGTCTGTCCCTCTCAGAATAGAATTGATATAACTTATAATCTACATCAATCCAGTGACCGATCTGAAGCTGTTTTTATCCGTCAAGATGAGTCACGAGGATGAGGTCGTCCCTGGATCTCCCGTACAACCTCCCTGGTTCGTGCGTTATCCACAAAGCTGAGCCCAATCAGATCTATAACCTCATCGACAGTAAAGTAGAGACTAAGTTCGCTTTCCATCCATAAGAACTTTACATCTTGAAGGTTGCTCTGCAATACTTCGCTGAGATATTTAAGTCGTAGCCAATTGTTAGCATACTCTGATGTGGATGGTATAGCGTTCTTGCCAGCTCCGGGAGGGAGGAATAAGTCATCTAGCTCCGTGACCCGTGCGATTAGATTGGCGATGTTATAGGCATCGTCTTGGCCAATGCCGGCAAGATCCATCACATCGGCAACAAGCTTCGAAGCAATGCTGTCAACCAAAGAACCCACCGCCTGGCTCCAAGCAGATTTGGCTAGAATTGTAGACCAAGATGTGGCGGTTGTGCGGATGTAACTTATGGCGTTATCAACCTGAGATTGTAGACCGGAAGAACCCAGCCCATCTTGCTGAAGGAGGCTCTGGGAGCCTCCGAGTAAGTCGCGCAAGATGGTGCGGCAGGTAGTCATCTCAGAAGAATATGCGCGAGATGCGAATAATTGCAATGCTTTCACATCATTGTCTAATCGGAGCATAGTTTTGGCTCGGGGTACCAAGTCGTCCCTAGCTCTCCAGTTCCTCGCAATCTCAGAAAGTTGTTCTGAGAGGTATGTCGCATCGTTGTAAAGAAACCTAGATCACGTCAATTCGGCTCGCAGAGAGGAATAAAGGCGCCTTACATATTGCCCCCGGCGGTTAGAGTATAGTAATGCGGCGAGACAGCTCTGAACATAGCCAATACGAGTGTTGGTAGAGAAAATAAGCCGGCAGCAGCAGCGGCGATCGGATTACTATCGTTGCTAGACAATGTCATTAATCAACTAGAGCGTAAGAGCCAGTAATGAGTGAACATACCTGATTAAGAACGCTCCATCTTCTAATATAGCCAATATGAGTACAATGACAGGCCCTGGCATCGACGATATATTGTATGTTTCTTTCAGTGTCAACTCAAGGGCCGAAGGGTTTGGGGCGGTATCGTCCTTAGGTGCGCCCAGTGTATCATCTTCATCTCCCCACCCCCACGCTGCTGCGGGATCGTCTTCTTCGGTTGAATGATTTTGTTGGGGATTTGTATCGGGAATTGTCGTGTTCGCCTCGCTATCACCATCATCGCCCCAGCCCCATGCATCAGCACCATCATCGCCGTTATTTTCATTATTTGATTTTCCCGGTTGATCTTCATTGTTGACAACAACTTCGGTGTCATCCCATGCTGCATCCCATCCCTCGCCGTTTGTGAGGACAGCATTGCTGGGAGCAAGTCTTCGTCCCTCCTCTTGGGATACAATTTGCGTCTCAACTCGTTCAATTTGTTTTGGATCACCTAGGCCTAGGGAAAGTTTTGTTCGTATCGATTCCAAAGCTGTCTCTCTGCACTTAGCAAGCCACACTCGTGGCACGTTTTGTACCCATTCCTGTAGCTCCTCAAATCCCGAAAATTTAAGGATTTCAAGACGGTTACAGAACGATTTGGTAGCATTAATGGCATTCTGGAATTCATTCATATCATTTATAGACGTCGGGACAACAGGTTCTAGCCAGGAAGTTATGATACGAGGTATGAGATCAGGCATCATAACATTCGACAAGGAGTGGATCAGCTCTTCTGGTAATCTCTCAGAGAGATATCCCAGAACAGATTCTAGATCCTGGAAAAGAGATTGTATTTTCTTGTCTGCCTTTCCAATTAATGTCAAAGTTGACTGTCTCTGTCAGCATGATTCTTTAAAAGCAGCAAATATGACTCACATTCTCTACTCGTATGGCGGGCACATCTCTATGCTTGAAAATAGTTCTCGGACGTATCAAGACCTCATCCATGCCCTGCCAGAGCGCCGCCATCCTTTTGTCAACCTCTTTATATGCCTTAAGCCCAATGACGGCGTCGGCGAGGTTCATTTGTTCATCTAAATAGCGAACGTCAGTGGCATCGACAATTAGTAGTAGGAGTCGAATCCTATCTCACCTTCGCGCGAGTCATATATAATGACTCGATTCGCACGACCGTCTATTCGTACGAGACAGCTCCATACGTGATCAAATACATTATGTACAGCGGACATTAGCTCGAAAGCTCGGATATTCAGGAGCTTCATAGCCCGGCATGATTTGCCGGCAGGGATGCTATCAAGAGCAATCCATGCCTCTAGGTGCTTATTAGCGAGCTGTACATTCATCCTGTAGTTTACGAGTTTACCTTCAAGAAGATGGAGCGATTGCAAAATGTGCCTCTCATTTCGTGCTAATTCGACTTCGTCCAGGAGTTGGCTAACCCGCTTGATACTCGTCAAAGCATTGTGAAGTTGATTGTTGTATGCAGACTCTTGTTGGAGAAAGTCGACTTTATCTGTAGCCCCATGTATCGTCTTGCCTGAGACGCCTGACGCTTCGGACTTCCATACAATCTCTCTCGCCCAGTTGCGTGTTCGGTTGATATCGTCTTCTAGAGATTTCGCGTTCGCAACCCATTGGCTTACGTCTGAGGCAGTTTCCTCGTTGATTGTGTGAATAGCAGTCTGCCAAAGACAATTTAGCTCCAGCCGAAGCCTGACGAGTATAATCAGCATACCTCAAGCTTCGATTTGGCGGCCGCCAAAGATTCTAATGCGGGAGCGAGATGGCCGACTTCGAGATATCTTGACGAAACATCCTCATCGGGGAAGATACCGTGTAATGAAAACCCGACTAAAGAGTAGCCAATCTGGCTTCCCTCGATGCCTGCCATATCAACAGGGGAATGGTTTACGCAGCGATCGTGTTGTTGATCAGCTATATTAGCGGTGTCGCTTGAACATGGGAACGAAGCTCGGGCTTGGTAGCGCAACAGTAACAGGCACAGGAATGAGGGCGTTCGTTGTCTGGTCGGATCCAAGTACTACATCAACCCGTGGTTGTGGATGTGCAATCCATCGTGCGAACAATGCCGAGTGTTTGGTATAATAGGATAGGTTATCATGATTACAAGCGAAGTAACAAGTCATCCACACGTCATTAGGTACCTGCAGAGGGAGCTCGGGCCAGGTATCCGTAGGCGCCCTGGGGTTTTCTGAGGTACCTACCTAGGTTACATACCTAGCAAAGGGACCGCAACTGGTAAAAGGTAGCGGGGTAGTTTAATTGGGTACCTGTTTGCCTTAGGTACCTACCTACACCTAGGTATGTAGATAACGGCAGATAGGCTTATCTGGTAAGTACCTAAGTACTCACTTAGGTTTATATGCAGGTAATGAAGTACGTCGCGGGGTTCAATGTTGTTAGGTCAGACATATGATATGGACCTGAAGATTTCAAAACCCTAAATAGCATCTTCAAGTTGTCTTGATGTGTCTATCGTCCTATCATCTCGCTTCTCGGCAGCATAAATGATGATTGTATTGATGAACTGAGTCTTGGTCTCTCTAAGTGCTTCACTGTCCTTTCTCTGGTCTGACCTTTGTCATGAGATCGCTACTACCCCGTGTTTAGCATCCAAGACCATCCATCCTCCATACCTACCTACCTACCTACCTACCTACCTGCTTTATTATTACCTACCTTCAAACCATTGCGCCTCCAGTCTAGACCCAACCCAACCAACCATCTTGCTACACAGCTCGTTCTCCTCCCCCGAGAGCATATTGTTAGCGGATACAAGCTGCTTTCACTCATCGTTCTACACTATCTAGTTAAACTGAAGACTTTCGGGCGAGTCAAGGCCTTCAGGTTCCGATATCCATCTTGGCCTCATTGGCCGTCGGTTGTGCCACTGCCCTGCTTTAGGTATGTCAGCACTTGGCTTTATAAGTCCGAATTCCAAGTACTGGGTACTATCTATTTTCAAACCTACTCTTCATAAGATCCCCGTTCTACCCTGCCGTTCTGGCAAGTTGATAGGTTGACGACTCCCCATGAGATTAGCGTCTAAATCGAGCAGTCCTTCGTTTTCATGGGGTGAACACAACATTTGCCTATCGACCTGCTTTCATCACAATGTCCGGTCTATTGCTAGCGCGAGCTGGTGTTTTAGCTACCTTTATTGCTATTCTCGCTATCTTTTATGCACTTCTATGCGATGACCTAGGGTATGCTGATCCTCTCCTCTGAGAGTGAGGCATGTGCTGTCCCAAGGGCACGTGTCGGGATTCATGGTGGCTTATATTATACACATCTCACGGTGTCGAGCAAGTGCCGTCTGACACGTTGGGGTTTATGAATCCTAGTCTAGACTCTGAACCCTGCTACATATACCATACAATGTCATGGGCTGCTCAAATTGAATCATCCCCTTTCCGCATCGCCTTAACCATAGAACTAATTAACGATTAGATTTAGTCTATTCTCTGGTCCATTATCGTACTTTCCTTCTCACACCATGGGTTCCCAGGGCTCCAGTGTGCGCTTCCGCAAGATTCAAAGTTTTGAGACTGATTATGCACCCGCTACCATCACCCAATATGAATCGGAGCGCAGCGGCATGCAAGTCATTGTGGCCGACCGAAAGGGTCCTAAGGTAAATGGATACTTTACCTTAGCCACTGAGATCTTTGACGATTCGGGCGCCCCACATACTCTCGAGCATTTGGTTTTCATGGGCTCGAAAAGCTACCGATACAAGGGATTGTTAGACAAACTGGCCTCACGAGCTTATGGAAGTACGAATGCGTGGACTGCTACCGACCATACTGCCTATACCCTAGAGACAGCTGGCTGGGAAGGTTTTGCACAGACGCTGCCGGTGTATCTTGAGCATCTAGTTGTCCCCATCATCACGGATGCCGCGTGTTTGACCGAGGTACATCACGTCGACGGAGAGGGCAACGACGCCGGTGTTGTGTATTCCGAAATGCAAGCAGTTCAGAACACCGGCACAGAGCTCATGGACATCAGGGCTCGGCTGTTACTTTACCCAGAAAACGTCGGATTTCGATACGAGACCGGAGGCATGATGGATGCTCTTCGCGTCTTAACACCTGAAAAGATTAGAGACTTCCACCGGACCATGTATCAGCCACGGAACATGTGCATCATTATTGTTGGTGAAGTGGATCACGATGATCTCCTTCAAATCCTTGACTCATTTGAAGAAAGTATTATTAATGACATTCCCCCAGTTGATGCGCCATTTCGTCGGCCATGGATAGAATCCGCACAGCCACCTCCGCTTAAGAAAACGGTGGTTGAAACGGTTGAGTTTCCTGAAGAAGATGAATCTGTTGGGGATATAGTGGTGGCGTTCTTCGGACCTAAATGTACCGACATAATAGAAACGACAGCCTTGAACGTCCTTCTAACTTATTTATGTGGCTCCTCAGTTGCTTTCTTGGAAAATGTGATGGTGGAGAAAGAGGAACTAGCAAGCTCAATCGCGTACTGGTGGGACGCACGGCCAAACTCCGTCATATGGTTTCAACCTACGGGTGTTGCTACTGAGAAGTTACAGTTCGTCGAACAGCGACTTATTTCATTGCTCAAGGAGGTGGCATCAAAGCCTTTGGATATGATCTATATCAAGGAGTGCATTCAAAGAGAACGACGCCAAGTGAAGGCACAAGCTGAAGAGTCTGAGTCGTTTTATTCAAACAACATCATTATCGATTATCTCTTCGGCACTAGAGATGGCTCAACATTGAAGGGCTTGGCAAGCCTACGTGAATATGACCAGTTGGAGAAGTGGACGGATGAACAATGGCGAGCCTTCTTGCGCAAATGGTTATCCGACGCCCATCATATCTCTATCTTGGGGAAACCATCGTTAGAATTAGCCAACAAACAGAAGGCGGATGAGATTGCTCGAGTTGAAAAGAGAAAGAAAGAATTAGGACCTGAAGGATTAGAGAAGCTTAAGCGGCAACTGGAAGATGCAAAAAAGCAAAGCGATGTTGAGATTCCGGCCGCACTGCTGGAAAAATGGCGAGTTCCTCCTACCGAGTCAATCCACTTTATTGAGTCTCAAACAGCACGCTCTGGACTGGCTCGCAGGCTAGGTGTGCACGAAAACTCCGCTCAGAAGCAGATCGATCATGCCCTAGCAGGGGCACCACTTTTCATCCAGTTCGAAGATGTCCCAACAAACTTCGTTCATATCGCTGTGCATGTTGGCACAAATAAGATCCCTATGAAGTTCAAACCACTTCTAAGCCTTTTCAACGACAATTTCTTCAACACGCCCATTATACGGGATGGCCAGCGCATTGATTTTGAGCAAGTCGTAATGGAACTCGAAAAGGAGTCAGTTAGCTACAGCTTAGACTCTGGCACGAAAGTTGGTGACTCCGAAAGCATACTAATCCGCATGCAAGTTGAGCCGGAGAAGTATGCCACCGCCGTTGAGTGGATCCGTACCATGATGTTCGATAGCGTTTTCGATGTAACCCGTCTTAAGGCTGGTGTTTCGAAACAGCTCGCTGATATTCCTGAAGCTAAACGTGATGGTAGAGTGATGGCCAACGAGGTTGAGATTGCTCTCCATAACGAACCATCTTCTTTGCTTGCAGCGAAACGGACCCTTGTCAAGGCTACTTACTTAAAACGACTCAAAAAAATACTCCAGAATGACCCGGATATGGCTCTTGGATGGTTCGAAGAGGTTCGACAAGCTCTATTCACCTCAGATAACATTCGTGTCCTTGTAACAGCCGATATTTCCCAATCTAAAGTCCCTAAGCCTGTAAAGACATGGGACATTCTATCCGAATCTCTTACCATGGTTCCTAGGGAGATACAACCTATCGTCAAACCCTACACTCTTCTTAATACCGAGGGCCGCAATCCTGGTTCTATCGGTGCGACTATCGTTCCTATGACCACTATCGATAGCTCTTATTCTGTGAGCTCGGGTAAAGGTCTATCATCCTTCACTGATCCGGCTGTACCGGCTTTACTTGTAGCGGTACAATACTTGGAGACTGTGGAGGGTACACTTTGGAATGCTGTCCGCGGAAATGGACTTGCATATGGGGTCTATTTTGCCAAAGAGCTAGATGGCGGTTACATCCACTTCAAGGTATACCGTTCCCCCTCTGCCTCCAAGGCCATCATCGCGGCACGTGATGCTATCGCGGCTTTGGTCAACGGAACCATGTCATTTGAGAAACCGATGATAGAAGGCGCAATTAGTCAACTTGTCATGGGGCTTGCCGATGAACAAGCCACCATGTCAACCGCGGCTATGCAGAACTATATCACTGGCGTTGTCAGAGGCCTCGAATCTGATTATAGCACTCAAATGCTGGCCAGGGTTCGTGCTGTGACGGTCGACGACATTAAGGAGGCAATGAAAACCTGGTTGCTCCCAATGTTTGAGCCGGGCAAGAGCAATATAGTAGTTTGCTGTGCACATGTCATGGTCGAGGTAAGATTTCTTCCACTCGTCGACCGGCGAAGGTACACGAAATGCTAATATTACATCTTAGAAAATGGAGAAGGAGCTTCAGGAAATGGGGTATACGACGCAAATCAAACAGCTATCGGATTATTATGACGACTATGGTTTGGAGTCTCCCGATGGGGAGGACGATGAGCACGATGACGAGGACGTAGACATCATGGACTCAGACATGTCTGATGACGACGATGGATCCAGCGATTCTAATGAGTCCGACAACTAGACCTGAATATCTCCCATATTGGCTCCTAGTATCCAAAAGCTAATAGGCGACTCATAACATTTCAAGAAAACAAAAATAGCTCTGTGTCACGGACTAGATTTTACGCATGTTAGATCCTCTGCGGGCGGTTACATATTGTCCTGTATAAGTCCGTGTTTAAATAGAAATAGAGCTCATTAGCGGCCTCTCAATATATTCCTACAAGTCAACCAAGTCAATTTCCAATTGATATATCTGCTAATGTATAGTTGTGTACCTGGAATCTAACACCTAACGGCCTATTCTAAGAACTGTTTTGGCCAAAATTTTTAGAACTGAATGTTCGCTGTAGAGAAGGCAAAAAATTCCCTTTTTTGGGAGGATTGGGGTTGAGTTCGGGAAACGATGGGTATGTTGATAAGCGTTTATCGGGTGATAAGTTAAGCCGGCAATAGGATTTCGTTCATACTAACCTCACCATCGTCGTTCTTCAATATAAGTCTTCAGGCCGGTGGATTGAGCGTCGAACTGCTCTTGTAGTCGACTTTTAAGTAAGGCAATTAACGGCGTAACCAAACCTACGTAATACGTTTCGTAGCTTAAAACCCATGATGAACCATCCCCTGAATCGACGATGACAACAGGATGTTCCGCCCTTGCACCAACCCCACCAAGTTTGTCGTTGTACCGCCAAGATACTAGCAGGTACGATTTTCCATCCATACCGACACCTCCTGCGTCCAAGTTGGTGAGAACTTCATCACTAGTAGTGTTAAATCCCTTGGTAAGCCCCGACGTCGTGAAAGTCACTACAATACTCTGGGTCAGTTTTTGATCCCCTGCGTGTGATCAACGAAGGTTTCGAAAAAAAAAAATTTGGAAACTTCTAGTATATAATTTTCACTCAGGCACGAGTTTTTATACTCTAGAAATTACTGAGGTAGAAAGAGGGTGACCCTGAGAAGTACTCACTAGGCATGCCCACATAGTCGTCCCGCGGGGTTTTAGTCACATTAGACGGCACTGAGACAGACACCACGAATGGATTCCACAGGTAGTAGGATTTGAAATCGATGACCACATCCCGAATGGTAGTCACGGGGGCGTTGACCGTTATAGATGAACAGACCGTAAAGACTGCGCCGTTCTCTCCGTATGTAGGTGTGATAAGTGTTGACAGGCCGGGAGAAGAAGGACACGAAAGACCTGTTTACACACTGGACTTAGTAATTACTGAAAAGAGTAAGATTTCAGCTCACGTTTTGGGAGCATGCAGGAGCAATGAGGCCCGAAACCTGCCAAAGGGGGAAATAATGACTCCAGGGGACTAACTGGAGTAGTCATACTGGTGCTTTATCGCGGCACTAGATGCGACGTCTCGTGTTGTGACTGCGGCCGCGGCTCCAGTCGTAGCAAACGCAGTAGCGAGTAGCCGGCACAACATTAGTGATTTTTTTGAGCAGCCTAAAGATAGTATTTAGATGGTAGTTGGGTTACCTTCCTTCAGAAAATGTCTAGTACCACAGTTATGTAGCAATGCTGTGAGCCAAAATATTTCGACTACTTGTAAGATGTCACGGGGTTGGAGGTAGGAGTGGATTGGGCTTGGATCGGTGCCCACATGGCACCCGTTTATGACGATCTCCTGCAGGAACATTGCCATATTTAGCTGCGTCACGTCGTGGGTGTTAATAACCCCGTTCACGCCAGCATCGTAACTGGATATCGGGTCATAAACAGTGGGTAGTCAAGTTCGCCCGAGACGAAAGAAAAGAGCACGTTGTTCTTAGCCTGCGGAATGGAATATTGGCGTGAAATAAACATGAATATGAAATCGCCGTCAAACATTAGGCGAGTTACCCCCAAAGTGAGGTCTGTCTAGTCCGAATGAATGTGTATGGGAAAAGCCAATTAGCTCTGCGAACCAATCAAGCTTAGACACGTCTATGTGTGTCTCCCCGCCTTCTAGCCGATTAATGTGGCTCTTCAAATGGTTGTAAGGGGGAATATGCGTCAAGATTTACTTATGACTTGTTTTTTAAAATGCTTAATAGCGTTAATCCTGCTTTTCTAATACTACTATGCAATGTCCTTGTTTTTAAACTGAGAAGAAACGACAAGTAAAAACTAGGGATGGTTTCCCGATTAAGTCAGTCAGTCAATTAGTCAACAAGACCTTCTGCCACACGCGGCATTCAATTGCAAACAGGTGGCCAGGTAGGTACCAGTTTATATAAACATATACTTCTCTCTTGTGTTAGGCTTATTTTAGGTAGTCTCTAGGGCTCCCGCAAAAATAGGCTGAGGTAAAGATCGGCCGTATTAGATCCGCGGTTTGTGTGAAACGCCCGTAAGAATACACTAGGTATGCAGGCAGGTTTCGGTGGCTAATTAGATAACGTCTGCTAAATATGGGTACAGTATAGAAAACAGTATAGCACAGTACGTCCATTTACGAATCATCAGAGACACCTTATGGACACTTTGCTAATCGAGGTTTAGCTTCATGAATAACCGTGTCCAGACTGGTGCCCAGATCTCCCGCCCAGACCTCTCGCCCTTGCTGGAAACGCGATTAATCGCCACAGATCCACACTAGGCAGTACGACAAGTTGCTAGTGTATTACGTGGGTGTTAGTGTAACCACCCGAAATGCTCACCCCAGGCAGGGATACGACGATACAACGAAGGATGTATATAATCCCTACAATATGCGGCTGACCGAGGAAGCTATCGATGTTTGCAAGACTGGTCTCGCCACCACCAATGCATAGCTAATTAGTAGTCGTGATAGCCTCATATCCAATCAGTTCCATAGTCCTCTACTCGGGCGCGTAGGCGTAGTCGAATTGCCCGAAGGGGCGTAATCTTGCCGTGGCAGTCTTGGCCATGGCAGTCTTGGCCGTGTGACACTCCTCGTCAAATCGACCTAGCCTTCCCAACATCGTCTAAGGCCGTGATACCTATGAACAGTCCATTTGGTAACACGCTTTAAAATGCCAAATCTTTCCTAGAAATTATATAGTGACCTTATTACTATATACAATCCCACATGGTAATTGACCATCACCCACTCCTTACCTGTGTGTGTGACTCGTCTCGGATCTGGACTGTCAAGTCAATTATATTATATTCCAAGAGAAATTATCGGGCAGTCACATATAACGCTATTTACTAGAGTGGGTCCGTGGCTAAGTGTGCGTTCTGCAGGGGTCCTTAGTCACCATAGGTGCCATACAGATGCCACATAAGTGGCTAGTGATTGTGTGGCTAAAGCCACTAGGGTCCATACACCAAGTCTGGTAGATTTTTAATCGGCGGTTACAACAGTTCTTAACAAATATACCCTGTAAAAAATAGAAAAAAAAATTTATTTGCACGTACTTGCAAATAATTGACAACTAATGAAAATGTTTATTTGACTCGGGAATAATTCAAAATCTTTTTTTTTTGGTAAGTTACTTGTTGTATGAAGACTACTCCTCAATATACACACACCTATTGTACCTGACCTTATGAGATCCCACTCTATCGTGACAATAGAGGTTTCTAGGTGATATTATTGCCTACTGGCCCCGTTTGTGTATGCAGTGCTTTACTTTTTTCCCAAGTCGTGACGGAGACCATACCTGAGGCCGCCGCACTCGTTAGGTAGTCATTAACTTCCTTACACTCCTGCTTTATTTTCACTTGGCCCACATAGCTACACTACTTCAAAACTATTTTACGGACGTGGCCAAGAATTACTCCTCAGAGCCCGAAACAACAGTCAATATTATCTCACTAGTTTCTCTGCTCAGTACTAATAGACAGTTAATACCGGTGTTAGAGGTAGACCCCGCTATATTTATCTCAATACAAGGCTAACTTATCCGCATACTTGATCTGATCATGGACGCTTTCACACAGAATACTTAATCAATACTTTGACTGTGGCCATCTAGAACTTGTCCTCAATCGGTGCTTTGTGGCGATGGTCCGACAGTCTTCAGTACAACGGGAACTGAGTCATCCACGGTCGTAGAATTCGAGTTCCACCATAAATTCCAAACACCGGTGGAGGAATTCTGCGCATAGAATTGGGACTCGTAGGTCGTCTCCGTCGCATACTCGACGGTCCTGCCATAGATGACGAATCCGATAGTTGCAGCTCCGGCAGGTAGAGTGGTGTTGAAACCCACCGCTTGATGCTCACTCGAAGAGGGCACAATGTAGAACTGTCCGACTGATGAATTGGTGATTGATACGTTCCATGGCGCGATACCCTCAGTATCAATAGTCCCTATATTCTATCGTTAGTTCTAATATAGTACAATCGAAGAATTCTTGTCTGATTGAGTAGCCTCTTACAGGTGATGTTTCTCAATCCGTTGGCCGCCGCTGTAGCATTATCTGCAATCACCGCCATTGCTGAATGGTGCGAGTCAATAGAGGTGCGCAAATGCAATTCGCTAAGGACGAGCTCACATACAGTTTACATCGGCAATTATCGGCAAGCCGTTAATACCGACACCATAGGCATATATGCTGACATCAGTCTCGATCGACCGCTTCGCAATACCTGCCAAAGCAAGCGAAGCGAGTAATGGGAAAAAATTCCAAGCAAGCATAATGATATTGGCAGGTTGGAAATCGTGTGCTCTCTATAGTTGTACTTAGTTGAGTGTAATGAAAAGCTGCGTCGATTGATGTTATATATGATTATGGGGAAATGCGAAAGGAGACTTCTCATGCTATCTTTATAAACTGCTTCTAATATATAAAACTGGTTAATACAGCCTGAGCTGACGAATCATCCCCGTGACGTTATAACAAGCAATTGCCGTGTTCAACCTGAGATCTGCCAAGACGCGCACGCATTCTACGTACCCCTAGTTCCTCCACTACAAATGTTACCTCAACGGGTGATATCGACCGAGACTAGACCTCTTAGTCTCATAACACTACCGAATAACCTATATCTAGGGCTTAGGATAATTAAATAAGCCGCTCAACATGTGACATAGAGATTTGGGAAATCATCTTCATCGGCAGTAGTGGTTAGTGTTATGAGAAATTCAAATATTTAGCATACAAAGCAATGCGCGATTATAGATAGCAACGCGCTATCATATCGAAGGAACCTTGTATTGTCACCCTTATGGAAGCTTTATGCTCGTTAATGGGATAGTCTACACTATTGAAACGTACATCGACTGCGCCACCTTCGTGGAGCACGCGCACATACCACGGCATGGAATGGGATCAATGCCCAAGGCTCACTTTGACGGTTTAACAGCCCTACATCGTTGGGGCAAGAGCGCTTGCGAACAAACAGAAGATCGAGACCCTTGTTGTAACACCAATTAGATATATTTCCCTGCTGCTGAAAGGTGATTCGCCCAAATCCGATAATTGAGCAGGAGGCCAGTGTATAATCGCGCTTATGCGTCTCTTTAACGAAGCTCGTATCTATATTAAACTTCGAATTAGCCGACCCTTCACCTCCCCAGACTACACTCGCAGCCATCCTGCCCTCCCTGAGCATCAATCCGATACATTACACACCATGCATTGATAATAACCCATGTGTGTCATACGTAATATACTTCGCAAGCCTATAGCCCTTTGTTTATATTGAAATATACAGCTTTTCAAATGGGTAAGGTCGGAATAGCCAGCTTCAGAAATATCATATGTACTGGTATATCGGTATAGCATTTCAGCGTTATCTCCGACAAGCCGTTTGGTATCCTGGTAGATATTCGTAATTCAAGTGTATTCTTTAGATTCTATTGTGGCTTAGTCCCTTGTTATGAGACGCAAGCAAGAAGAATGAGGATGTATTTTCGTAGAATTTTGTTTCAGCTCAAATTCTACGCCGATTCTACGGTGCGATGGATGGATATTGTGCGTGGCATACATACGAATCATGATTACGTATGATGCCAGGGCTATTAGCACTACTACATCCTAGGATCAATTGAGGTTCGCAATCGACTACCGTCGTTAACTTATGTGGGATCTTGTTATTCCTCAGGATGCTAGACGTTATATCCGAAGGTTGAGTGCACAGATACGTGATGATACAATTTTATGATATAATGAAAGAAATCCCCCAGAATTCTAGAAATAATCATCGGGAGCTATAGCAATTGAACTTCGTCACACCACCTGCTTTATTGAATATCCAAATTTGTCCATTTACTATTTTATTGTCATGCATCCTCTAGGCTTATTAGCCCTAACATCACTAGTATTAGGCGTACAGGCAAAGTCTTACAGCAAGGGTTCTATCTCGAAGCGATGCACCAACAGTGCTGAAGATCGCTCATGTTGGGGAGATTACGATCTTGACACCAACTGGTATGAGGAAGCTCCTGATACGGGGGTTACGCGAGAATATTGGTTTGACATCGTCAATACCACGGCTGCCCCTGATGGCGTAGAGCGTGTCGTGTTGAGCGTCAACGGTTCAGTACCTGGCCCTACAATCTGGGCTGATTGGGGCGACACCATAGGTAAGAACATTCCTGGCAAACTCATGAGCAGTACACTTACAAATTAGTCG
Source organism: Xylaria digitata (assembly GCA_022495195.1). Taxonomy (NCBI): domain Eukaryota; kingdom Fungi; phylum Ascomycota; class Sordariomycetes; order Xylariales; family Xylariaceae; genus Xylaria; species Xylaria digitata. The sequence goes on from MU377007.1 coordinate 187,659, forward strand.
TCCATGTTACCAATTCCTTGGCGAACAACGGTACTGGGATTCATTTTCATGGTATCCGCCAAAATTATACGAACCAGAATGATGGCGTCCCCAGTAGTGAGTAATTCTCGGATTTGTTTTGTTCCCGTTCTGGTTACTTTAAGAGCGGAAAGGCCTCTATTTGGGCCAAATCTATGTTTTAGAAACATCTAGTTGTCTCAAAACGGTAATTACTGACCCCGAGTGTTGTAGTGACACAGTGCCCTATTGCACCAGGAGATTCTTACACATACACCTGGAAAGCTACTCAATACGGCTCGTCCTGGTACCATTCCCACTTCTATGTTCAGGCATGGGATGGCGTCTTTGGTGGGATTGTCATTAACGGACCTGCGACCGCTAATTACGACGAAGATCTCGGCAGTCTCATCCTCAGCGATTGGTCCCATGAGACTGCTGATGTAGAAGTGCTTTATGCCGAAATAAATGGCCCGCCTACGCTTGAAAACGGCCTTATTAACGGTACTAATGTGTACGATGATGCCGGTACCCGGTTTGAGACTACCTGGGTTTCTGGTACGAGCTATCGCCTTCGCCTGGTCAATGCTGCCGCCGACACTCACTTCAAGTTTACTATTGATAATCACACTATGCAGGTCATTGCAATGGACTTTGTCCCTATTGTTCCTTATTCCACTGACATCTTAGCCATCGCAATGGGCCAGCGATATGATGTTATTGTTACGGCCAATGCCACCGCGGATAACTACTGGATGCGTGCTATCGCCCAGACGACTTGCAGCGAAAACGAAAATCCCGACAACATTAAGGGTATCATAAGATACGACAGTACTTCCACGGATGATCCCACTTCGACAGCCTGGGATTCAGCAGCTGATGATGACTGTAATGATGAGGATATGTCGTCATTAGTGCCGTATCTCGCCATTGACGCTACTGATGCCCCGACGGGAACCGAGGATGACTTTTCCGTCGCTATTGTCAGGAGTGGTAATAGTATTCTGTGGGAGATGGGAAACTCGTCTATGGTTAGTCAGTGGAATTACCCTTCCCTGTTACAAGTCTACGAAGGGAACGATACCTGGGGTGATGCACAACAAGCCTATGTCTTCCCCGACGCCGATGTCTGGGTCTATTGGGTTATTCAGACTAGTAACGGACAGCCTCATCCTATGCACCTTCATGGTCATGATTTTTGGATATTGGGGCAGGGAACTGGCACATTTGATGGGTCTACGGCAGACCTTACTCTTACTAATCCGCCAAGGCGCGATGTCGTTCAACTTTACGGTCAAGGGTATGTCGTTATTGCATTTAAGACGGACAACCCGGGCGTAAGTATCCCAATTCAAAACATGGTTATAATTTATCACTCACACCTAATCCAGGTTTGGCTTATGCACTGCCACATTGCCTGGCATACTTCGGAGGGTCTAGCCGTCCAGGTAATAGAACGGGAATCAGAACTGGTGGGCTTAATTGACGGTGATGCTTTGAACGCGACATGCGCAGCATGGGATACGTATCAGTCAAATGAAAATCTAGTCCAGGATGATTCGGGTATATAGTCTCCATTTTGTATCGCGAGGAAACAGTAAATTCGGGTTTTGGTAACAGCTAAAGTTACCTCCATCTTACGCAACATAGATCGCGATTGCGTTACACCAGACCTATGAAAAATTCAATTGTTTTGAAAAAAAAAAGCGATAATTGTTACTTACTTATGAATGGCGCTTCGGATAAAAGTGGGATAGCGAGTCTATAACTAATCGGACTACACTAAGTATCCAGATATCCAGATTACCCCTTACGGTGGTCCAAGTTAACATCTATACACCACTTTTGCCCACTACAATTGCTGAGCGCTTTACAGCCTTCGAGGTCCCCCTGCGTGGCTTACCTTTTAGTGTTCCCACTGAGGTTGACAGCACAAAATATCAACTACCTCCCGTTAATTCAGAATGCAACAATCTACCGGTTGAAGGATTCCCTCCCCGTACGGCTCGCTGATCCTCCTCCTCTACTCCAGCGACGGAGATATACAGACTTCCTCCTTGCCTCTTGATTCATCTTTTGACTACGGTCAACGAAGACGGAAATGGTTACTTGGTTGAAGCTGTGGCGGCCGACTAGTCTAATAAAACTACGCGCGTCCTGGGCTGCCCCATGTGAGCACAGAAGACGAATAAAGTCATTCCCAGCTGTATTAAGGGTCGGATTAAAGGGTCGAACTGCTTGTTTGTCATATTGGTGGAATAATGAAGATTCAGTCGAATGGTCGATTAAAGGTATCGTGGTATTGAAAGGTCCGGGTTCACCTTCGCGGTGCTTCCGGTGAAGGAGGTTTGGCTGGTGTGGGCAGGTATGAAAGAGCCTATTAGAATACCCCTCCCAGTGGATGTCTATCAAGTAGCCTCTATTAATTCTGTAAATATGGGGTAGCCTATGATGCACGTAATATTGCTCTCCGACGTGGAGTCGGGAAGTTGTTTCGTGAGCTGGTGTTTAAGCTTTACGACGAATGAGGGAATATTTTAACCCGGATAGTTCTCCGTTATAATTAATAGGAGGTAATTGGCCTTCTGTGGTTAGGATCGCCGACGGTTCTTACGAATTGTAATGATTGGGGTGGAAAACGTGTTGATTGAACTTGAGGAGTACGAGCTAGGACCTAAACTAAAAACCGCCTATATGACACCAGTTACACCTCACGCTACAGCTGCTAGAGCCCTTTCAATATCGCTCTTCAACCTTAAGCTATATCTTCAAACCCTTATAAAACTCTGTTCAACACAGGCCTTGATAGCTTTTAACAACGTGAACAAAGCATATAGAGCTACAAGGTTATCTGCAGCGCTAAGACCGAAGGGGCCCTATATCGTGATCGATTCGCCGGCACGCACGCGAAAAATATGGCCCACTTGTGCCCGACCGCGTGGATTAAAGGTATAGACACGGGCTGCTGTTGGGTCGTAGTAGTGCCGCTCCAGTGTATCTGGCTCCGGAGGTACTCCATCCGCTTGTGCCATGCGGCGGCCCATATTCTAAGCTGTACCAGAGGATCTTGGGACGAGGGTTGTGTCTTTGTTTCGGTCGAGACAGCAATAGGTGCCTACCGCACCGGACGATAGGTTGTCTGATTAAAATGCGGCGCTGATTCATTATCGCGGGGAGCTACTTCATTCATAAGACCATTGATTCGGCGAAACAAGGCCGACTGTTCAGGTAGTATTAGTACTAGGGTGTAGTCAACCTTTATACCATCGCTGCGACTATGCACTCGGTTCAGGTTTACGGTAAGGATTGTCTCCGGCGTCCCCGGCATCCCCACACCCAATTCTCCTATGCTACTTTCAGAACATGCCAACTCGTCGCTCTGGCTATTCAGCCGAGGAATCAAGCTGCCAGAGCAGTTCTAGGAGCAGCGTATGGACCCTGTTATTCTATGCTGATACTTCGTACTCATCTAGCGCTACTTTTATAGCTACCCTCGTAATGCGGCATAGAGTAACATACGTCAGGTTTGCTTCAGTGGGGCCGGCGCTTAGTGCCTGTACAGAATTCATACTTAGCGCCGACGAGAAGTAGCTTTCTGGAACCTGGCAATTGAACAACGGATTGAGGTTGTACGGAATATATGCCCTTGACTTCGCGTGGCAGCGTGTTAGGCGTGACCCCGACAACATCGATCTGCTTGTCGAGGATAGGGGGAACTCTGGTTTTTGTTGGGCTCATCAACCGGGACCGCTTATTCGGGGTAGGAAGAGTGACCTGCGAAGGATCCGGGGTTTAGTCGGAATCGCGTCTCAAGTTCCAAGATGCGCGAGTTGGTACTATATCCAAAATTTTCAACGCAACTCCTAGTGTAGATGTGGAAGTCCAACGCAGGGAAAGGCCTTGCTATTACCATGACGGTTTATCATCTCGTCGCTCTCGGTTTCCATGTCGCCGCTATTCCTCTTCTTGTTGTTGGACATTGTGTCAACAGCTTATGTTAATGGAGGAATGCCTAGGGCAGCTAGCAAGCGCGTGCCGAGTTCTCTATAGCTCCCAGTTGGAGTAAGCGATTCGCTGACGCGTATGCGCTCTACAGGGCGTTCCATAAACTCCTGCTCGCGCTTGGGAGCAAACCCTTACTGTACTGATCGGAGCCAGTCCTCTATCCCGAGGTTACAAAGCATGATGGTTATGTTGGAGAGGAGGGTTGGCGGGTATGGTATATAATACTTAGTCATTATTTTAGTAAAAGGTATTGAACAGAATCTACTTCAACGGGGTTCAGAGGATGAAAGAGTACCACGTGACGCGCCAATATACTGTGTGGTGTACATGTGTAGTGGTACGGAATGCCAAGAATTGCCAAGAATATTACTGGCAGAAAATATGCATGCTAATGATTAGATAAGCCCGCGCTTTTGTTGTAAACGCGATTTATAAACTTACAGCCCTGATTTCTTTTACAACAAAAAGTTCTATACTAGTGCACTTAAAAATTAATAGATAAAATTAAAAGAAAAAAAAGCTATCAAATAATTTAAATTGTATAATAGTAGCTATGGAATTCCTAGAGTTATAATGGTTATTATAAAATAAAAGATTAAATGGCAGTACAGCTTTGGTAATTTAAATAAGGCTGTAAAACTGATTACTGTAATATTGGTGGAACAATACTGTATTCTCTAATCTGCGTAGCTGACTATAAAAGGAAAGTAGTAGTTTTGAAAAATAAAAGTATTTTGCCCACCAAAGGTAGGTGTGCGCAGTACAGGACCCACCCCAACCTTAGCAACTAGTTCCCATTATAGGCTGCGCCTATAATAGGTTAATAATTCTAGTTTTTATAAGCTATACAATGCTATTTATTTATATAATAGTTATTATTAACATCTTTTTTAAATAAATAGCTTAAGTAAAAAACATATAAAAAAACACTTTAAAATGTTTATATTAAAATTTAAACACTTTTAATATAAAAAATAGTTTAAACAACTAATATATTGCTATATTATTAAGCTATTTAGCTTGTTTTGCGTATATTGTCTACATATACTTTTATAGCTTTTACTTTTTTAAAACTTACTTTTTTTAATTTGCATGCTTTACTTAATTTGTATAAGATTTGGCGTTTATATATAATTTGCGCCAAAATTATAAACATATATAAAAATGTATAAAATATTAATATATAAAAAGATATATATATAACAAAATAAATAAAAAATTTATTTTATTAAAAAAAAATATTAATAACACTAAGACCTAGGCTAATACCTAAATAAACTTTAAACTTAAACTTAAACCTAAACTTTTTATTTTTTAAACAAATTTATAGTAAGCTAACTAGCTTAAAATAATTAAAAATAAACAATAATTTTACAAAAAGTAACTAAGTTTTAAAACAGTTAAAAAATAAAAGTTTTTAAAAAAAAAATAGTTATAAATTATATTTTAGTAATAAATATTATTCTTTTTGTTTAACTAGTTAATAAATACTTTTTAAAAATTAATTATTTAGTTATAAAAAGTTATAATAAAGCTTAGTTTTTTTATTTTTTTAACGTTTTTTTATAGCTTTTTATATTAAGCTGCTTTATAAATTTAATATAATTTATATAGTTTAATAGCTTTATAAAGCTATTTGCAAAATTGTTTTTTAATTTTACGTATACCAATTTAATATTTTTATTAGTTATTTTTTAATTAATATAATAATAAGCAATACAAATATGTTTTTTTTGTTTATTTATAGCGCTAAGTTCTAACTAATTTATTGTACTAATATTGTTTGTTAATAAAATAATAAGCTTTTTAAGCATGCAATTTAACTTTGTTAAAAAATTATATATTTAAACCAAATTTTTAGCAGCTTTATTTATAGCAATATATTTATTTTTAATAAAATTGCATATAATAACAGTTTATAGTTTAAAATGCTATATAATAAAATTTTTATATATAAAAATTATATAGCTAATAACTAATTTGCTATTTTTTAAATTAAAAAATAAAATAACGTTTACTGCTTTAAACAATTTTAATTAATTATATATATAATATTAATAATTTTTTTATAGCTTTTTATATATAAAGCAAACATTAAGCATGCTTTTTATATATTTTGCTAATTTTTTTATACTGTTTAAATAATTTTTTAAAAAATTATTTATAAATTTTGCTTATATAAAAACAGCAAAGCTTATATTTAGTTTTATAATTTAAGCTAAAAAACTTAGCTTTTTTAGCAATAATATATATTTAAATACTTTTTTATTAAAAGCTAAGTTGTTTTTTTATTTAACTGCGTATACTGTTTTTTTATAGTTTATTAAAATAGCGCATTTATACAATTTATTTATTTTAAATGTTTTTAATAACTTATTTATATATTAAAATTAATTTAGTATTATATTGCTTATAAACAAATTTTTAACAATTTTTACGTTTAAAAACTAGTTTGTATAATTTAAATTACTTATAGCTACAATTTTTTTTATATTTTTAGCTATTAGTTTAAAATGCTTAAAATTATTGCTAAATAATAAAAAATTGTTAATATAAAAAGTAATAGTTTTATTAATATTTTTGTTATAATAAATTGTATTATTTAATATTAAAAGTATAAAACTAATTAATTTTATAATTTTTTTTTTGTTTTAATTTGCTATTTATAGCTTAACTGCTTTAGTTTATACAAAAAGTTTATTAACTTAATAATTTTTTTTGTAAGCTATTAATGCTTTTTTTTTTTAGCAGCATAAGCTTTAAAATATTTTTTAAATACTTAAAATTGTTTTATAAATATATATTAACAAAGCTTGCTATTAAAGTATGCTGCAATAAAATCTATTTAAATAATATGCTATTTGTATACTGCAGCTAGCGCTATTAAAATTTTTTATAAAACTACTTTTGCAATTAACGCTAAAATTTTTTTATAGTTAATTCTTTTTTTTTAAATAAAGCTTTTAACATATATTTATGCTTTATATTTGTTTAATTTATTTGTAAAAAAATTTTTTTTTTTTAATATTTATATAAAATTTATAAAATATTTGTATGCAGCTTTGTTTTAATTAATAAAACTAAACATGCTTTTATTAAAAATATATTTAATTTTTATAAAAATTGCTTTAAGCTACTTTTTTTGCTTAAAACTTTTTAGCGCTTTTTTTAACGTTAGCATATTAAAAGTAAATAGCTTTATAAAAAACGTAAATAGCAAATTTTATAAATAATTTATATAAAATGCTTTTTATATATTGTTTAGCTTTATTATAAAGCTGTTTAAACAATTTGTTATTATTTATATTTTGTTAACTTAAAAGTTTTAATAGCTAAATTTGTTATTTATAACACTTTTAAAGTTTTTTTTAGCTTTATTTATTTTTTTTTAGCAAAAAACTATTTAAAGCGCATAAACTATATTAAAATAATTATTAAAAGCTTTGTAAACATATATTTGTAATAATGCTAGCTTTTTTTTTTTTAAAAAGCACTTTTTTTTAAGCAAAGCGCCGTTTTTTAAAACGTTTTTATTAACTACGTTATTATTTTTGTTTTTAATTTTTGTTTTGTTTTTTATTTTTTAGTGCTAATAGCATAGTTGTTACTACATTTTTTATAATAAAAATCGTATAATGTTTTTAAAATTAAAAAAATTAGCTATAAGATTTTTTAAATGTTTAAAAAATATAACATATAGTATATACAATTTATAACCGCTGTTAATTAGCTATATTATATAATTATATATGCTTTTATAGCTTAAAAACGTTATATTTATTTTTTTAGCGTTTATTTTTTTTATAGCAATTTGTTTAGATTTGTTTATATAAGCTATACAATAAAAGCTTAATATATATAAGTAGCTTATTTTAAGCGCATAGTTTTTGCTTAAATATAAGCTGCTTATAAACTTTTTATAAAAAGTATAACTTTTTATTAAAAATTAATTAGTGCAATTAATTATATAAATAACAATTTTTATGCTTTTGCTTTAAAAGCATAAAAACAGCTAAAATTAAATAAAACATGCTTTAGTTTTGCTTTATATAAAACTAATAAACTGTTTAGCTATACCGTTTTAGTATTAATTTATTAAAAAAAACAAAATTAACTAAATTATATATTTATAGCAAAACTTTTTTAAATTTTTTATGCTAAACTTTTAGTTACTATTTATTTTAAAAACGTATATGCGCTTATATATAATATTTTTTAATTAAAAAACTAAATTTTTTAAGCTTTTATTTATTTTAACAAAATAATTTATTATAATTTGTTTAATATTATTTTTAGTTTTATATATTATAAATGTGACGCATGGACTACTACCAGACTGTTATATCGATAAGGAACGCACGGACCACAACCCACAAAGTGGTAATTGTACTATATCCAATTCTGAGAGATCGCAAGCTTCGCTGTCCCTTTTCTTTTCTTTTTTTTCAGCTTAGAATCTTAGTCTATAGCATTAATACAATGTTGTAAGGCATTCTACACGATCGTGACAATAAATATATAATATTTGCTATTATTATTAATAAATAATAAATAATATTTATAGCTTTTAATAATAATTAGTTAAATAGCTTTTAAATCTGCTTATATTATTTTTTTTTAAATATTTTGCTTTTTTGATTAGCTTTTTTAAAATAAGCTTTTAAAATTTTGTTTAATTATAAGCAAAACAAAAAAAATATTTAACTTTTTTAAAGTTTAAATTTATTTTTATAGTTATATAAATAATTTAAATAAAACGTTTAGTATTAAAATAATATAGTTTGCAATACTAAAAAAAAAGCTTATTTTTAAGCTTTTTAGTTATATATACTTAATTATTTGTTGTTGCAGCTAATATTAGTTTTTTTAGCTTTATAGCTTTATAAATTATTTTTAGCGCGTACTTTTATTATTTCTGCTTTATAAAAGCTAGCTTTTTTTTGTTGTAAACCTATAAAAAAAAACCTTGTTTATATATATTAATTTTTATAACTTTATAACTTATGCGATTGCAAAAAATATATTTATTAAAATAGTTTTTGTTATAATAAAACTGCTTTTTTAATATAATTTTTAAAAAAAATGCTAAAATAAAAAGTATATATTTAATAGTTAACTTTATTAACGCTTTTTTAAATAAGCATAAATTACGTTTAATAGTTTTAACTTTTTTTATAATTATAGTGCTATTTTTAATAAAAATAATAAAAGCTTTGTTTTTAGCTTTTAAATTAATAAAAATGTTTTTAACAAATTTTGTTTTTTTTGTTTTTAATTTTAATGTTTAATTTAATATTAAACAAAAGCTTTTTATATAATTTTGCTATTTAAAACGTATTTAAATTTATATAAACGTTTAAAATGCTTTTTGCTTTTTAAATAAAAGCTTAAGCAATACTTTTTTTAGCAATAGCTTAATTATAAAACTTTATAAGTTTAACAAAATTTATAAAGTTTATAATAGCTAAATAAATAAAAGCATTATTTAATTTAATAAAAAAGCTTTAAATTTTAATTAGTTTTTTAAAAACGTTAATTTAATATTAAATAAGTTAATTACTATTTTTTTTATTAAAACAGTTTTTAGCAATATAATTTTAGTTGCTATAATTATAATATTTTAAGCTTTTTTTTTTGTTTTAATTTTTATTTCTGCCTTTTTTATTGTTATTATTATTATGTTTATAGCTTTTGCGATTTTTATAGTTTTTATAGCTGCTATATATATTTTAATTTTTTTGGCTGCGTTAAAGCTTTTTAAAAGTATAATAAGCAGATTTCTTATTGCTAAAAAAATTTTTTTTAACTTTTTTTTTAAAATTGCTATAAAACTTGTTAATAAAGTTTTAAAAAAAATATTTACATATTTTTATAACTTTTATAATAATATAATATTAATTAATAGCTTTATTTTTAATTATAAACAAAAATAAAATAGCTTTTTAATTATTTAAAATTTTTTTGCTACTAGCTTTATATTAGCGTAATAAGTTTATTTATTTAAATATAAACACAATAAAATTTTTGCTATTATATTTATAATTAATAAAATCTTTTTATAAATTTTTTTAATAAATTTAGCTACTTATATTATATATAATGCTAAAAATTTTTAATATTTTGCTGCTTTTTTTAATATTTTTTACTAAATCAAAAAGTGCAGCTTTATAAATGTTAATAACTGCTTATACTAATATAAGTTTGCTATAATTGTTAATAAATAAGCTAATAGTATAACTTATTGCTTTTAAAAATAAGTTTAAATTTTATTAATATATTAGCTAATTTTTTAAATTTAAAAAATAGTTCTGCTTATTAAAAAAAAATTTTAATTATTATTATTTAAGTTTTATAATAAGCTAAGCTTTTTTAAACTTTTTGCTGTTGCGCTTTTTTTTAAAAGCATAAAGCTTTTTTTTTATTTTTTAAATTTAATGTTTAATATTGCTATTAAAACTAAAATTAAATAAGTTAAATAAATCTAAAAGCTTAAAGCTAAACTTTAAAATTATAATTAGTTAATTAATTTTTTTATACTTTTTATAATTAATGTTTTTTTTAATAAATTAATAAATATTATTATTGTTATTACAGCTTAATTTAAAGCTAATAAACAATTTTTTGCTTTTTTTTGCGCTTAAAAAAGCCTTTTTAATTTTGTATAAAGCTTTTTTTAAAATGTTGCTTTTTATAATATAATTAAAATTAAAAAACGTTTTTAACAAAAAAAAAAGCTTATAATATATAATTATAGCATTGCTTTTTGCGCTAATTAACTGTTTTTATAATTTTTATAATAAAGAACATAATAAAAAAGCAGTAGTTGCGCTGCTTTTTAATAAAAGCATAGCTATTTTTGCTTCAAAAGTTTTTTTAAAATAGGCTATTATTTGCTTTTTGTAGCAGTTAAGCTATAGTTAATGCTTAGCTTTTAAAGCAGCAACAGCTTTTTTATGCTATTTTTGCAAATTAAATATTTTAATCGCGTAATTAAGTTTTATATTTTTTTTTTAAAAGATTTTATAATTAAATCTTTTTTAATTTTAGTTTGCAGCTTTTTGCAAACAAGCTAAGTTTTTTTTTTTAGCTTTTAGTGCTAACTAAGCATTAACTTAGTTTTAAAACATTTTGCTTAAAAAGTAATTTAAACGTATAATTTTTTTAAATAAATAGCTTATTATATTTTGTTAACAGTTTATTATAATAGCTTTTTATTTAATTAACAGCATATATTTATATTAATTTAAAACATTTAAACGTTAAATAATTTATAAACTGTATAAATAACTAGTTTAATTAAAAATGCTTTTTAAATGCAAATTAATTTTAATAACTTGCTAGCTATTATATAAAACTAATTATTATAATATTAATAAAACAATACTATATTTTTTAATTTGCGTAGCTAATTATAAAAAAAAAGTAGTAGTTTTAAAAAATAAAAGTATTTTGCTTACTAAAGGTAGGTGTGCGCAGTACGGGACTTACTCTAACTTTAGCAACTAGTTCTTATTGTGGGCTGCGCCCACAATGGGTCAATGGTCCTAGTTTCTATAGGCTATACAGTGCCATTTATCTATATAATGGCCATTGCCAACAAAGGCCAAGTACTTTAAGAAAGATGCCCACTACTACTTCGGTTGTTCTATCCGCCGAACCAAGTTGGCGGCCAAAACAACAAAAATTCGATATAGATGGGCCCATATCCCGGACCTATCAATCTTGCATTTATACTCCTGCTAGATGCGCTCCAATCACTGCTACTGTGCATCCGCCTTAAATGGATCAATCATGTGGAGTACTGGAAGTCCCCCAATGTAGCCTAATTCCTCCACACCTTAGAATAAAATAACTCTCCCAGCTTGTTGCTTGTATGATTGCTCCAGTTATCGTGCAGCGTTGTGAAGTGGCACTGTACAGGTGCTCTAAATACATGGATGTAGTACCGTGTACAGTGCTCACTACTACGACTTCGGTTTTTCCATTACGCCGAGCAAACAGAAATATGGTTATCGACAAGGTTTAGGGGAAGGGGTAGTGGCGAACTATTGAGTTTGTTCCCTTCCCCACGGGGAGCTAGGTAATCTTGGCACGAGCGACTAAAGCTTACACAAGACTAGTAGGAGTCGAAATGGGACCCGATATAGATCAAGCCGACGAAAGTCGAGACCGCAGAATATTCTCAATATAAAAGGAAGCGAATACCGCTATGTGAAATTCGGCGAGCTTTGTTTTCAGGACCACAATAATTCGTCCCTTACCCCAGACATGCGGCTCTTAAACTATACTTTCATTGCCCTCACTAGCGGCGCCTCTCTGGTAATAGCACAACAGTTTCAGTCAACACCAGTAATGGGGTGGAACTCCTATAACCAAATGGCGTGTAGCCCCAATAGTGCCATGATCATCGAAGCTATCAATTCTTTAGCAGAACGAGGATTTGTCGACGCTGGTTATAGTTTTTTCCAGGTTGATTGTGGCTGGGCTTCGAGGGATGGGCAGCGAAACGCCACGACCGGTGCGCTGAAAATTGATTTTGAAAGGTTTCCAAACGGTTTGTTGCCTCTCAGCAACCTTGTAAAATCAAAGGGGATGAAATGGGCCATGTATTCAGATGCTGGAGTTCGAATGTGCGATACTGAGGCGCCTAGTCCCGTTCTGGGCTCTCTTGGCCATGAAGCCGGCGATGCTGATCTATTTAAAGCCTTAAACGCGGAATATATCAAGTGTATAACTCTTTTCCTTGCTTTCGTCGGATCGCGGAGACTAACTAGAATTATAGATGATAATTGTTATGCCGACGGACCCTTGCTATCCCAGAACGCCCCCAAGGCCTCGAGGACCGATTTCATGCTGCGTTTCACGACCATGTGGGAGGAGCTTCAGCGGGTAGGAATTACGGGAATGCTGGTTTGTCAATGGGGGGTTCCCTTTTCCACACCTAACGGCCTCGAAGGACCCTCTCAATGGACAAAGGGCCTTTCAACATCATTTCGAATATCAGATGACATTGCCCCTGGGTGGGCGAACGTGTATCGCATCTACAACCAAGCTGTTCACATAGCTAAATTGGGAATTATCGGACCCGGTAATATTGCTGATGCTGATCTACTTGAGGTTGGCAACGACGGCATGACCTTTGATGAACAGGCAACCCATTTTGCGTTTTGGGCTATGTTGAAATCCGCACTGATGATATCCACAAATGTTTCTGCCCTGTCAAACGAACTCGTTGCCGTCCTCCAAAATCAAGAACTCATTGCTATCAATCAAGACATAGCCGTCAGACCGATTGAGCTTGTACAACGCTGGACTGGGGATCGGGACCTGTGGGCTGGGGATCTCGCTAATGGCGACATCGCCGTTCTTGTGGTAGACCTTACCAATACCCGCCGGACATTGAGCCTGAAACTTTCTGATCTAAAAATCAAATCCGCCGACGTCAAAGATCTTTGGGCCTTCACCATTGCCAAGAACATCAGTAATTATTCTAAAGAAGTCAATGGCCATGGCTCCATCGTACTCCGTCTTTCTAATGTCCAGCGCGCATTAGAGTCGGGACCAGAATACAGTTATATCTCCGTTTCTAGTGGCACATTAGCGTCCGGGGCCAATATTCAATCGTGCACAGGTTGCGCCTCATCTACTAAAGTTGGTAATATTGGGGGGTCTTCAAATGGCAGCGTGGTCCTTTCAAATGTCCGTACTTCACAAGTAAACCAGACTGTCAAGTTTGATTATATCAATTGTGAGGTTGGATACCTCGGCTCAGGTAATAACGAACGTTTGGCATCAATTAGCGTCAACGGAAAACCCGCACAAATAGTTAGTTTTCCTCTAAGCGGCTATAACTGGGCCACGGATATCTACAAGGGTTATGGTGTAGAGCTATCCGGCTTCAACACTGAGAAGCCGAACTCCATTAGGATATCTGGCGTTGGGACTGGTTGGGCACCGGACCTTGATCAGATAGCAGTTATCGCTGATGGAGCTTCTCAATCCCTTGATCACAGCCCACAACACCAACCGACAATTTTAGGGAGTTAAATATGGTAATTAGTAGCCATATTAGATCGTCTAGAGGCCCAATTTATGTTGCAGCAAACGGCAAAGCAAAGTGTCTTAAAATATTAAACTTGCAAACATTATAGTATTATTTTGATCTAGACAGCAATGGAATTGTTATTTTCGTGATTGTCGGGACTGCTAGTATAGGGAAGAATATGACATTCGTTGATGCGCGAGGTTCTTGGGATACCCTTATAGTTATGTCACTACTATATACAGGGAGTTCTCTTTGTTCGCATCGTGAGATTGTGACAGTGATACTGCTTGCTTGACTTTGCCTCGCCAAAGTGCAGTGTTCCCTAAGCCGTAACAGGCAGCACTTTCTTAGGTGCGACGAAGAAAACGGCACAAAAGCTCGCCTACTTCGAGGAGCGTTGTTACGCGAAGAGTTTAATTTAGTACCAACTAATACGTATGCTTATATACACAACACTTCCTTTGTTCTATTTTAAAAGGTGTAACAAGGTCCAAAAAGCTTGCTTTTTAAGAACTTTTTTGCATTCCTGTCCTTTGATCAACTAGGCGATAGGACCCGGTATATAAAGCTAAGCTCTCTACAGCAGCTGCAAAGTTCAGTGTGTAAAAGTTTTTTAATTGTTAGATTTGACCTGTATTAATTTAACTACGTATGAAAGCCCACCGTGCCATATCATAAAGAAACCCCCTTTTGTACCATGTCTCAACGTGCACTAATCACAACTTGGAAGCTCCTCATGGCTTACATAGATATGTGATTAGTGCATCCTAGTGTATAAAGCTCACAAAACCACGGGGTCTGGGGTCTCCATACTATACATTCTTTATCACCTTCTTTGCTCACTCTTTCCCATTTTGATATGGGCGCTGCGCCGAACTCCGTCTTTCATCGGCACCCGTGTCCTAGCTACTGGTGTGTCAAGACCTAAGGGCATCCGTGACCCCTTGCGCCCAACTGCCTGCTGTGCGGTGCCCCATTCACCCTGTTTACCCTGTTGCTGCCGCTTGGTCGCCGCTTCCATCGACTTGTCTATGGTTTCGCTCGTGTTCTCATCCTCGGTGTCGACACGTCTTCGTTTTCGAGTCGCCCTTATCCTGGTCGCCCTGGTCTCCCCGTCTAGCGTGGCCGCAGTGGTCTTCAACGCTTCTTCAGCTGCGGGCATTTTGCTTAGGACCCATTGCACTCGAAGTCGCTGATTGGCCTCCTGTGTCTCTGCTCTCTTGTGCTTCAGGCATTCTTTTTTGTCGCCATCCTCTAGCCGTTTTTTCTTAGTCCAAATAGACTTTGTGAACTTATCTAGCCACCAACACTCAAATCCGAGGTACTCGATCCAGGTCACTCGTTCATCTTGCTGCTCGGGGTCTTCAAGAAGTTGGAATGGCCGAGCGAAACCGTGGCGAGCCAGGCGGCGCCGTGCGGCCTCGGTGTATTCGGCAAAGCCTCCCTGCGGGACCTCCCTAAGGCGCTCCTGCTGCTGTTTCCGATAGACTTGTTCCTGTTTCCACCTCTTCTGCATAGTTTTCTCGAAGTCTGGTCTGGCTATTATCTGGCTAAGCCCCGTGGATTTCGTAGTAGCGCCGCTTCTCGTCCAGAAATGCGGCGAAGCTTTCTTCAGCCGCGGCGTCAGCCCCTCGATTATCGTGCTGCCACCGTCTGAACTCTTTCCAGCGTTCCAGCTGTCGCGAGAACAGCCCTAAGTCGTCTGGATTCGTAGTAGCCACATCTCCCCGCCATGGAACGGCAGCGCTGCGTATCCTATTTAGCCAAGAAAAAAAATACCAAACCCAGGACAAGAAACGCCTCACATTAGCCTGTCCCGAAGCTCCCTCTGCTGGCTGTCGGGCGCGCGGTCCCAGTCCATTATGTTCGAGATATCAAACATGTTTCGGCCATCGCGGCACTCTGTCATGAACTGGCCAAGAGCTCGGTCGTCCAAGGCCAACATTTTCCGTACCGAATACTGTGGCGCCATAGGTGCATATTTCGTTGTGGTTGCCGAGGTTTCGCGTCATTCAGACAGTTAGATAGCAAGGGACAGCTGGGAGAGGGTGTAAACGTTTATGTCCACTAACTTATGTCCAGCACTACAGGGTGGGGGGCCACAACGGTGCTCTATTAGCGCATTTCCGACAAATCGATTTCGAACTCCAAAAATCTATCTTACAGCCTATAGGATAAAGATTCATAACTAGCTAGATCAGCTAGGTTTAAGTTATTTAGACTTAATTAATCTAATAAATTAAATCAGTAAGTTTAAAAAGTTAGTATACTAGAGGCCCTTCCCTTCCGGGGCATAAAAGCCCTTGTTTTTAGGGCCTGCAGACTATAGCGCGCGGGCTAGTTTTTGCCTACTACCTACTACCTACTACAGGAGGTTAGTAGCCCGGTGGCTACACCAGTGGCTATACCAATGGCCCCTGGCCACCTGTCTGCAATTAACTGCGTTAATAGGTTAGTTAAATCAATTAAGTTAGTTAGTTTAGGGACATTTGATGCTTTTCACGACCTATCGTATATATAGTTTCTTTTCTCTCCTTTCCTTTATTTAATTTTTGGATGATGTAAACTAAGATGGTATTGAATCTACCCAAGATAAATTACGTACATTGCTACCACTAAACTGATAGCCGATACATGAACCAATAAGTCTCATCTCATGTATCATTATTCTATAGACACTAGTAAAGGGCTGTTGCTTCCCGCTCGCTCGCCCGATGGCGGGATACAGTGCTCTGCGGTGTTTTGCATCAGCTCTGCCGCCGCTTGCGCATCTAAAATTCTTTTCATCTGCAAAATGGCTTCCTCAGTTTTTCCGTCCGAGATCCTTTGTTTCCGGTCAGCTTGTCAGACATATCAAACAGAAGTCTATTGTACTTACGCCTTTCTCTTCCTTGGCACTACAGCCGAAGCATGTTGGTACCCCTCGGGCGGTATCAACGCTGAGGTAGACGGTGTCGGACGTTGGTTCGGGCCGGGACTCCGGGGGGTCGCAGTGCGTGAATTCGGCTCGGCGTCGTCGGAAAATTGAGACTCGCCGCCAATGTCAGACTTGACAAAGAGAGAAGCTTCAGGGTCGGAAATCTTGCCGAGAGCTTCGCGCAGCTCCGTGTGATGACTGCTCAATGTTGACGGAGGAGGCGCCCCCGACCTGTAGAATTCTCGTACAGATTGTTGAAATAGAAGGTATATGAGTGGATCGATTACTTGACTAACTAGACTATGAGAGTAAGTGGGAGAACCTCAATACTATATGTACACGAGCTACATGACCTTGACCAATGCTTTCAGCGGCGCCCTTCTGTGGATGGTTGACCGGTTGCTGTCGAACGCCTTCGACAACTCGAGAGCTGTTTGCTCAGCCATTATAGGGAACGTCGTTTTCCCGTCACCAGCAATCTCCTCCCAGGAGACCTGAGTGGCACGTGGAACGCTCTGTTTTCAGACATACATAGGCATCGACTATTTGGTAACAACTCTCCTGATTCTCATACCCACAGTGTCCGACAGACGGTAGTCTCTGCTTCATCAACGTGCAGACCCCTAATCTGCATCGTCTAACGCCCCGCAGCCATTTCCTCATCATTGGCCGAGACCTCTTCCCGGGCGATCTCATCACAGGCCATTGGTTTCAGAGACTGTGTTGCCCAACAGCTCACATACAGGGACAGCTGTGCAACCTGTCGTCAGGTGGTTATTCTTCTCCACTACCAATGCAACTACTTGCCCACCTCGTGAGTTTATACCTGATAACCATGGGTACCTAGCGTGGACCATCACAAGGCGGCCGTAAAAGACCGGGGGGAAGGCGGAGGCGGCTCATTTCCAGGCTCTACCAATTTCCAAGTCTACTCGTTATTGTTCCATCGTCTCCCATCCCGTCAGACTTTCCTAGATTTACGCTAAACTTGATTGCCATAGTCCCCCTGAAGGAGTACCCGCTCCCACCCTCAATCCGGCCCCGATCCGAACGTCGTGGCTTGGGGATGAGGCATATGTAAACGTGTCGTAGCTAGGATTTGGAAGGAAGTTCGGAAAATTGCTACTGTAACGAAGAGAGTTCATTTTAATATGCACTCCAATGTTGCTGCCCCAATTGCTATAGCTTACCGTGTTATACCTGTTGTTGAGTTCACCCTCGGCCGAGAACTCCTTACCCGGACCTTGCCTGAGAACTATGTGCGGGCTGATGGAGGATTCGACGTAAATATTGTGTCTAATGGGTTGTGACGATCTCTTGCACTTTCGTGACGCCTCCCGTCTGATCTTGGTATTGGAATTGTGTTTGTCAAGACCCCTACAGGGGAATGTACTCGAATGTCCGAGTTCGTTATTGTGAAAGTAGCTGTCCAGGACATTTAGGGGACCATCTAGGCCATTATTTGTTCTAGATTCTTCTCAACTGTAAATTAACAGGGGGTAATCAGCCTTATTCTCGCCCTGCCTTAGCTCTAGGACATGGCTGCCTATTCGGACATACGTGAAAGTTCACTCATGATTGGTAATGAGTTGGCTGGAAAGCAATGTGTGCATCTTAGTAAAAAAGGAGTAATAGATTGCCTAACATTCAACATCTAGAACCCGACTACGAGACTCCCTTTTGATAGATACCTGGCTGGTTGTATTTACTATTATCATTTCAATCCTGGCCGCCCCTTCCAAACATCCCTGCTCTATTCTCCCCAATTCACCATATTAAACCATCTACCGTAGCATCCGACTCGCATATCCGGTGATGGTGTGCACATATATCGCTCGACCGATGGCTACGTTATGCAGATAACATGCCTTTCAATCCAGGGGTGCATGTTCATCACAGAGCCGCGTCTGGTTGACTCCTCCAACAAGCATGCATTGGCGTGAAGGCTTGCCCGTTCAGGCAAGCCGAATGTGCCCACTAAGTTAGTATGTCAGGCTACAGGGCCGCTGAGGTATAGATACATATATCACAGTGTACAACATAAGTTTAATCATGATAAACAAGCATTGTTGCAGATTCGCGACACGGGTGCTTCGAAAATGCAACCGGCATTTTCCGTTATTCTCAGATATGGGTGTCATTGATGATAGAATAATCTTGTACTTCTCACTGTTATTGATGATGACTTTTTAGTTCTCGCTTCCAGTATCCACGATCGCATTTAAGGTCGAATACTTTCTCTTGATGTCTTTTTCTCCCGTGATGTTTTTACCCCTTGGCTGCGGCTCTGAATTGTTTCATCTTCCTAATTGCACATACTATATCTAGCTCCTCTTAAGACATACATGCTGCACGCTCCCCAGTGTAGGACCGTAAGTATGTATCTATACAAATGCAGCCCAGTAATGTCCCGCTGTTCCCACATCGGATTCCACTTGGATCCAGACTTGGCTCCTGTTGGGCCGTCATATTGGGCGGTGAAGCTAAATGACTGGACACGATGTGATTGCACAACGGAGTTCATAACTAGGCCAATCAAACAAGCTAATGCCTTGGAACGTCAATAATCCCCGTTTTTCTTGTCTTCAGACTAATTCCCTCCAACTATACGCTCCTATTATGACCTACCTAGTATTCGACTTACTAGTCAGGTAGAGAGTAGAGAAAGCATAGTTGTCGACTAATAAACACCGGCCCGGCTGTATCAATGGCGGAACCCGTTAATACTCCGATGAACACGGCTCCGCCCACACGGTCTACTTCCCCTGTGCCACCGTTGCCCCCGTTGGTGCCACAGTCACTCACTTCATCGCCGACCTCGACGAGGACGCCGCAGTGGCCACATTCGCAGGCACACTCGAGAGCAACATCTCTCACTGTACCCGTTCGCGCATCTAGCTCCAGACCTATTATTCTACATATCGGCGATCCAGTGAAGTACAATCCGGAGACCTATACCGAGTTCTTAGCACTGTTCGATGTCGTACAGCCTAGCGCAGAGGAGCGCGCCCGTCCAGCCTTTATAGCCGCACTCCGAGAGAAGAGATGGGGCGACTTTGCCGCTATCTTCCGCCCCTTTTGGGGCACAGGCGGTGAAATGGGTAATTGGGACGCCGAGCTTATCGACTTGCTTCCGGACAGCGTGCGCGTGTTTGCTAGCGCCGGTGCAGGCTTTGACTGGGCTGATGTGAAACTACTTGGGGAGAAAGGTATAGTTTCTCGGATAGATAATACTCTCGCCTTTAATGCCAGACCTATGGGTAAACCGGGTCACTCACCCGATTTAGTGAGCCTGTAGGTGGGAAGTGTGAAGCCGCTTGATACTAATCAATTGAATAGGAGTCATATATTGCAACTCCGGTCTCGCGGCGGCCGAAGCCGTCGCCGATTTCACCTTGGCGCTCATCATCGGGACTTTCCGCGCATTGCCGTATTGTATCTCGTCTGCTGCTTCAGCCGACTCTTTCCAAGCAGCGCATTCGCACGCGACGGCGCTGTCACACAATCCACGCGGGCACGTGCTAGGCCTCGTGGGTTTGGGGAACATCGGGCAACAGATTGCACATCGGTGCGTCACAGCCTTCGGCATGGAAATCACGTACTACGACGTAGAGCGCAAGAGCAGCTCGATTGAAGACGGGTTGCATGCGCGCTACTGCACGACGCTCGAGTCACTGATCCGAGGCGCAGATTGTGTGGTGCTCTGCGCGCCGTCGGACGCGGGTCAAATCATTAATGCGGATAGTCTACGATGGTTCAAGCCCGGCGCGCGCCTTGTGAATATTGCGAGGGGCGCACTCGTCCACGAAGATGCGCTCGCAGACGCGCTTGAGCAGGATAGGCTCAGTAGCATTGCGCTCGAGTTAGTCCCCTGGAGTCATTATTTCCCCCTTTTGGCAGGTTTCGGGCCTCATTGTTCCTGCATGCTCCCAAAACATGAGCTGAACTCTTACTCTTTTCAGTAATTACTAACTCCAGCGTGTAAACAGTGTCCACGCCGACGAGCCAAGTGTTAGCGAGAGATTAAAGAAGTTTTCGGGTACGAAAGCCCTACTCACGTGCCATAATGCTGGCGGCACTGTCGAGACGCATGTTGGCTTCGAAGAACTTTGCATGCGCAATATCATGGCTATACTGAGCGGGCGCGAGGCGATCACGCCTGTGAATATGCAGTGGCTGAGATGACATCAACACGACGCTAGAATGTTTCCTTTAAGGATGAATAGAGGGGACATTGGCCAATACGTTTACATAAAGGAACAATAAGCGTGGGGAGTTGGAGTGCGCCCGTACTGCTCTGAAGAGTGGTTCTGGAGGATTTCAATGAGCATTTAAGCTATGAAATGGGTATTAATAAGTACGTACCCCAGGTAAATAGTCGGGGGTCTGAAGATACATGTAGGAAGCGGAATGCATTGAGCATCAAGCAGAGCAGTCGCTAGGAGGCACTAATAATTAAGGACTGAGCAAGACATACATGTACATGAACGTCGAGGTACAATCACCTACGTACGTACCTTGGCATTTCTTACATTTACATAAGAATATAAACTTGCATATGGCCCCGGTATGATCAAGGGATTCTAATCTCGGCTACTTACGGTAGTTATTTACTTTGGTACATACTATATGCCACCTAGGTACCTTAGGTACATCTTACCTAGAAGTACCTAAGGTAGCCTCCTACCTGAGTCTGGGTACCCAACTAGATACATACATTATAATCATTTCATTTACCTTGAAAATGTAAAGGCATCTCTTAATTTTCACAATCTTGTGTCTTCGCCATGACCTATTCTGAATACGCGATGCAATCAACTAACTTGAAGAAAGATATAGAGTATTGGCCCAAGGCCTGCTTTGCCGTATGTAGGCCTCGTCTACCAATCGGCGTGTCTTCGTAAATAAAATCACCGCTGTCTTGCCAGTTTCCATCGTATCCTGCGAAGTACCTCTCTAGCCAAATGGATGATAGGATCCCAACCAGACGCCATACTGTATATCCGTCTATGGGGAATCATATGCCGCTATTTCGGAGAAAAAAAAAGGGAAAAAGGAAAATGCAAAGGGCTACGCAAACCCTAGCCTTAAGAGGAAAGAATACTCGGTCTATACACACCATCGCGGACATGTGTATATACTTAAGATGTATATCTCATGTGCAATCGGAAGGCTGGGTGGGTGCCTGGCATATTAGAAACTTTGCCTATACCCCGGCCCTTGTGTGTAGAGACCTAGCGCATCGGGACTGGTACCGGCACCGCTTCCAGCATCATGCGGGTCTGGAGTCGAATTAGAGAATTGTGAGGGCGGATAGGAGACGCCCTGCTCGGCACTCTGCGCCGGTTGTGCATAGTACACGTGGATATGGTTCACAGGTTGTAACTGGGGTGGGGCACCTTGTTGTTGTTGTTGTTGCACAAATTGAGGCGGCACACCAGACGAGGACGAGTATGAGGGATGTGACGCGTGCGCCGCGCCTCCATTCACCGCGTAAGACATCGACACAGGCTGCTGTCCACCCTGAGGGATTTGGTATTGTGGCGGGGCCTGTTGTTGTTGTTGCTGGAACTGAGGCTGTACCTGTGCTTGTGGATGATATTGATGCTGTTCTTGATTGTAGTAATGATTCTGTGGTTGCTGCTGCTGCTGGAACGGTATCGGTACTACCGTCATGCCCTCACTGCCCGATGAGCTGCGCCCCTTCGCTGTGGCAGTAGCTGGGTTCGTATTGTGGTATGCATTGGTTGAGTTATCCTTTTGATTGTTGTGATTATGTTTGTTACGAGTGTAACTCAAGCCGATCTTGCCTTTTGCTCCACGGCGCAGGCAAAATAGGAGGAGAAGCAGGAGCAGGAGCCCTGCGATTCCGCCTACCACGCTACCAACTATGATGGGAGTGTTATCTGTGCTCGTGTTTGTGGTAGAACTAGAGCCGGAATCGCCTGCCCTTGAGCCTGAGTTACTTCCTCCCGAACCCGAATCGCTTCCTCCTGGACTGTCAGACGGAGACACCGAGCTGTCGGTGGTAGTACTGGATCCCGTAATTGTTGAACTAGGTGTGGTGTGCGTCGAGGAGAAACGAGATGCGTCGAGGACAAATCGCGGTACGTCAAGCATAGTGAGGGCGGACTTTGTCTCGAAGCACTTATACATGTAACGCTCTGGTGTGCCCGTCCAGATATAAGTACCGCACGCAGGTTGTGCCTCATTGCCACTACAAAATTGTTAGCCCATGCGCCGTACGAGAAGAGCAAGAGAAGATGCAGTTAATGAATGGAGTATTGAACGGACCCGGGAGATTGACACTTACCAGCATCCCGTTGCGGGATTGAGACTCGTACACGAACCAGCTAGGAACGCAGAGTAGTCGAGGCAGGCAGTGTAAAACGCCCCAAAAGTTTTTGATCTGCAGGCGACTACGTTGTCTGAAGTTGCGCAGGTGAACCCGCTTTCACAAACCATAGCAGAAGCTAGATGTAAGTCAGCACCCAATATTTCGCGAGGTCTACTGATGGCTGCGTTCAAGTTGCGGCGGTCACTTACACGACAGTGCAGAAAACCAACCACACGTCTCGGAATTTGTCCAATCCGTTTCTGAAGCCTGACGTCTGAGTAGATCCAACACAGCTTCACCGTCACTTTGCGCACCGGGTGCGGGCGTCGGTATCGGCGTCCACCCCATGTCGTTGCTCTCCATGACATGGTTTGTTTCCTGGGCAGCCCAGACTATTTCGCGATTGACGGACCATCGTAGCCAGTTAGCATGAGTGCAACCTGAGGCTACGAGGAGTAGTATTGTCGACCTCATAGCCGTTAATCGGAATTGTTTCCTTGTTCTATGATATTGGAAATATCCGATTTCTTCCCCTACCTCTTCGCAATGGCTTCTGTAATTTGTCGTCAGTGCCCGCACTGATTCCTCTTATTTAGCGGGGCTGGGATATGTGATGAAGGATGCAAGTTAAAATTGAAGTACGCGTCGGAGAAACAAAAAGGGTGGAAGATTGAGACGGGAGAATGATATAGTGTTTGGGAAAGAAGAGAAATAGAATATGCAGAAAAGAAAATTAGGCGACAGATGTTACCTCGTCGCTCAGTCGGTATTAAGATATTGTTTGGGTGCTTAATGCTGGCTGCACGCGCGATGGTGGGTTCTGGTAGCTTGGCTGTGAACCAAGGCCGTGAACCTGGCCGCAAAGCGCTGCATGCACCTTCTGTTACTAGTAGCAGTGTATAGATGTGGTATTTCGAGTGGGTCAAAAAACGAAAATAATCAGTTTAGCTCTCATTGAAGGGTTAGAAAAAAAAAAATGAACAGGCAGCTGGTTGTTGTATGAATGGGTGGTGGTACTACGCTCCGGTGGTGTTTACGTATACATCTACCTAATAGGCGGACCCAACGTAGACACTAGTACATGTATATACCTATAATACATGATGAGTCAAAGTGACAATATTATTACTACTTCCCAATAGACTCGTTGGATCATGTGTATATCGTAGGCACTGAGGTACTGGGTAGATATCTCATATATACACGCGTGCTCTTACAGAGATTGTGTCGCAATTGTTAATACATGGTGTTGGTTACAAGCTGATGCGGTGCAACACCCCTTTCTGCCCGTCTGATGCTGACAGGCTCTAATTGCTAACCTAGCATTGAACGTCAGCAATTTCGCACCTGCGCGTTCAGCTGGTTGGTATCACATATCTCATATGGAATCGTCTCGGAAGCATCATACCCGGCTGTGGCTATGCTTTCACTTCAATCCTAGCCTGTTCTGCTCAAGAGCCCCTTTATTCGGCGTCACACTCTCTTGTGCTCGCATCCCAATAACAGACGCAGAGGTACTTAGGTAGCAACTGTCGGTGAAGTAATGCATTCCCACAACCCACAGCTCACGTGCTTCTCGGTGACAGATGACTTGAAGACCAACACATAAGGCTACTTAAGTACCTACATATTCACGTCCCACGGCGATCACGGTGATGGCCAGCTGTAGCTGCATTTGTGGTTGACAAAACATGAAAAGTCGCGAAACAAGCGCTGGCGTAATGGAAGAAAGACCCCATCCGTGTCTGGAGCCAAGGCTCAACCGACCCAATCACAAACTGCTCGAAGCGCCGGTTTGGGGTGCATAACGTCTCATGATTGCCTACGCGACAGCCAATCACCAGCTGGAGAACGCAAGTACACTACCTACCGTACCTAGGTACTTACATGTAGATAGCTTAAGTACGTACGTACTGCAGGTGCCTACCTAGACTAGGTACCTAGACAGTAGGTATGTACCGCTATAAGCGTTTTGCCGATGGCTCGTCAGAAAAGATCTGATACGTCACACTTTATTTGGGTATGAGATCACATTCCACATTCCCTTAGGATACATCCCATCCAAGGTACTTACTTCTCCCAACCTATATGTAAAATACACGCGCTTGCTAGCTGGCTCTTATACGACAACGACGCAAGGCATACCTCAGATACCCGGTGATGCACTTGGACAGAATTGAGTAAAGCAAAGTCTTTAAGTCGAGCGGGATCAGAACATATTTTACAAGCATAATTCTGGACAAGAAGCGCAAAGGCATTACCACGCTACGTGCTGTTCCTAGCTAGATGTCTTCACCATTCACAGTTGTCGAGGCCACCCTGTTATACAAGATGTCTCGATTGATTTCTCATCCCAGTGCTCAAGTGTCGCTTAGAATATCTTATTCGCAAGTAGACCTACAATTTACGGCTTCGTGTACTGATCGAAGAAATCCATAATGATCTGCGAAGCCTGGATGTGAGTTGGACCCTCGAGGACAGAAAGTTGGGAGAAGTTGATTTCGGTCGACGCCCAACAGTGCCCTGCCATCGGTATCAGTATATAGCCACGGAAGCCTTGTGAACGACAAGCGGGAAGAACAACTTACCTAAATCATCCACCTTCCAATGTTGCAAAATACCCTCAGCACCACCGGCGCATGTCCAGGTAGTATGATGCACATCCCCGTCGAAGCTATCCTCGACTTTTGATGAGGTACAAGCGTTCCTTTCTGCCCACCAACCCAACCATGTTGAGATAGCGGGCTCAATTCCGCCTTCACCCTCGCCGCCATTATAGAATACGCTAGCATCGCTTCCACCATGGATTTCGAGGACGGGAAGCGGACTGCGGGCAAGGCTGCATCCTCCAGTTACACCGGAGTTATCAGTGTAATACGCCCCAGATGCAGGTGCAAATGCCGCAAATTGTTTGCCGACGGCACTGCACGCGATTGCATTGACGAATCCGCCGCCATTTGAAATGCTATTTGGGAGAGGTTAGCCTAAACCAAGTGGCTTCATTAAACCGAGAAAGCAAGTGAAAGAGATGGTTACTGTTACTTACCCGGTCGCGTAAATGCGGGAGTCATCAACGCAATACTCGCCCCGGAGCTCGGTCAGCAAGTCAGTAACAAACTGTAGGTCCTCATCGACGGAAACCTGCGAGTAGTTTGCCCCAGCCCATGCACCCTTACCTCTAGAAGTTAGCGTCCATCCCCGCCATTTACATTTATCCTTATACGTAATAGAAAAACTTACCCCTACGCCATTCGGATAAACCATAATTTTCTATAACAGGTTGTTAATCCCACCCTTTGACTATAGCATTTTAAGGAATGATAGCATACGTTTGCGCTAAATCGGCTTTCGCTCATCTTAGTATCGACCTCGAAGAATAGGCCTATGCTACTTGAGCCGTGGAAGCCAAGAACCACCGGATACGGCTTGGACTTGTCGTAGTCGCTCGGTAGGTGGACCGAGTATTTTCGGTCACGTCCTCTGCTCGTCAAACCATGATACGTCGTGACACCAGGAAGTAAATGCACTTTCCCACACCCAGCCGTGGCATGCGCCTCTACACCCACAGTAGCTGCTGGCGCTGCTAATGCTGGAGTTATTGAAGCCGCTATGATACCAGCGATATAGTACAAGGGGTGCATCGTTGCGAGACGTCAGAGGGCGGCCATCAACTCTACGTCTATGTGGTTGCCGTGCAAAGATCGTGAGGTAAAGGTCGTCTCACCGGAAAGTGCGTCACTGGGCCATTTTAATCTCGTTACATCACAAGTTATATAGTGCAGGATTTGTATTGCTGCGTCTAATAGGGGATGACCATTCGCCTTCCTAATTTGTTAGCTTGTGTATGAGCAATCCGAGGCGCCCAGTTGGCCGATCCTTTGCCACCAGGAGCCCTGCTGCATTATGGTGATCTGAGGCTTGGTATTGTAAGCTCTCATTCATAAGACTATAAACATAAACAGGATGCATTTGAGCTAGACGACTAAAGAGGCGTATCTTGAGTATGTATAGAGCGAAAATGAACTATCTACAGCACAGAGATTTAACAGCCGTGGCAATCGGAGATGAAGGACAATACCTATATAGTAGGTACCTACTCGACCGAGGGATCCTTGCTGTTTATGAATAACCTCTTTATTATAATAAATTAGTCCGAATCAAAAAGCATTGAAGGCTCCACTAAATATGGCAAGTATGTACTGTGGCGGGTAATTATGGATGTGGCGGTGCCAAACCACTTCGCTCCCAATTAAGTTGGCATGGGGATTTCAGAACAATACAACACGTTTTCTTCCACCCAATTATCAGTGTACTAGTACCGAGGTTACTTACTAGTACATAAGAGATCCACACAAATGTCACCCACAAAGTAGGGGGAGCAGAACATGTTAAAAGATGATTATTAGCATGTGTATTCTCCTACTGTGACCCTAATTATCCTTGACATAGTTGTGCTTAGGATCAATCAATAGCTATTAAGAAGCGATGACGAATCCATCTAATATATCATCTATTGAAATTATACCATGGCATGCCGCACTCCTCCAGAAACCCGGCGCCGTCACATTCACACCTATGTCTCGCTCACCAGCTGGGCCAGATGGGCATTTCCCATCACAAGATTAATTTTTCAAGACAAGTCTTTAACCTCGATTTCTACCAACTCCTTTCATTAATACAATTCATTTGACGCTACCACCCGCATCATCCTTGGAGTGGTGGAGCTTGCCGAGTTCAAAGAGGTCTGCTGCGGAACATTATATCTTGCAAGGTGTTGTTGCGACAAAATAAAGAGCTAATCATTGTGACTTGGTTTTTCTTAGAACAATAGTCTTAGGCTTACATATGAAGATCACTATAACATATTTTTAGTTTCTCGCGTTCAGCATCTTTGACTATATGTGGCGACCTTTACCGACTTAGAAACATTGCTGACGGGGAGCGGGGATTCACGGAACCCGTACTGCGAGCGATTTCGCCTCGTGTATACTAGCTTCCGACTGAGTTGACTGTTATAGCTGATTAAAGGCATCAACAGGTTTCAACTGAGTAGTTGTGTAGGATATCGTGAGATGTGTGCGACGACAGCAGGGGTTAGAAGACTGGTTGGAGCATAAGCCAAGAATACTTAATTCTCGCGGATATACTATATACGTTGATTCCCGACAGGGGTCAATAGCATCGGTTTCCCCTCTCACATCGATAGATCTTTCGATGCCTAAAGGAAATTTAGTTGCCTAGTGTACCATAATGCAGGACATACATCTTGGTGCCTGAACGCTACTCCACTAGGCTAGGCATCGATCTACATGGAGCTGTTTATAAAGGCGAGGTGAAAAGCCAGAAATAATATACTATACATGTAAAGTTGCTAGTTTGTCGTGCTCTAAGATTACTTATGTGACGAATCAAGTTTGCGACAAATATTCTCGGAAGCCCACGAAGCGCGATAAAACAGCATTCAGAGCAATACCTAACCTCATCATCTTCCTTCTCTTCCATCAACTGTCTTTCTTCTGCTAAGCGAGGTCTTCGTCTTCGTTACACATTAAGGCATTTTAACGCTTCAAAGTTGACAGTGGATAATCTAAAGAGAATTGAATATTCTCACGTATTACTCCTCCCTACCGCCATTCTCCCACTTGGAAACGCCGATACGATGGCTTTGAAAATGGACCCCTCATCCGTGAAGGACCAGCGTCAGTCCACGGCCGCCGCCGAAGCTGCTGGCCTGGAATATATCGGCCCCTGTCCGCCTCACCTCGGTGAGGAGTGGGTTGATATCCCTCTATCCGACGGTCAAACGAATAGAATAAAAGTGGTATGGCCAAGGCCGTCAGGAGAGGCACTCCTCGAGTGTCCGCTAATCATCTACTTTCACGGTGGTGGCCTCTCAGTATGCAGTCCGAATATGGTCTTAGCACCCGCTCGCGGCTTCGCAACCCTTCTTTCTTGCGTGGTGGCCTGTCCAACCATCAACCAGCTCCCCGAGCAGCCGTTTCCTACACCTGTACAGATCGCCTGGGAAGTCTGCGCGTGGCTTTCTGATGTGAAAAATTTGAACGATGGTGTGTTGAAAAACACCGGAGCTACTATCGACCCAGGGCGCGGCTTTGTGATTGGTGGTCTCAGCTCTGGTGCCGCTGCCGCTGCCGTTATCGGAACTATACCCGGCGCAGCCTCGGTCGGAGTCGAGGAGTTCATCGGTCTGACTGCTTTGCAGAATCCTGTCACTGGCCTCTTCACGGGGATACCATTCTTAGTCACCGAAGCCATGCTCCCAGAAAAATATCGGCATATTTTCAAATCTAGGGAGGAGACCGCCGAAAACAAAGCTGCGAGTGTTGCAATGCGTCGAGATTTAGAGCCTTATCTGGATGTTCATTCTCCCTGGTTCTCACCGATCAATTTAAAGTTATCCGATCCCAAGACTATTCCAGGTCATCCGCCCAAAGTTTTCATATATGGCGGGGAACTCGATCAGTTTCGCGACGATTCCATTGTCTACGGAAAGTGGCTCTCGCAGTTGGAGGGAGTGGAAATCAGAGCTTCTGTAGTTAAGGGTGGAACCCATCATACGGCTTGGGTATCGCCACCCTGGCCTACTTGCCATACCCGTAAAGTCAAGGAGGTAACTCTCGATGGTATGGCCTGGCTCTTGAATCTAGAATGGGACAGAAACCAAGAAGACCTTCCTATCTAGTTTTAAACCTTGTAACTTATCTAGCGACAGTTCAAGTAACAATAGCTGTCAGATATAAGGGATATGATCTTATTCGGTATATTGACTGAAGGGGTATTCAATGACGGACCCATGTCAGGATGACAGGAGCCCCCATACAATTCTGCCTACAAAAACAGTTACTACTACATAAAACTTATATCAAAACATTAATAAATATAACACATTTAACTAAATTGCATGCTGTTGCTTATATTTAACAATTAAAAGTTTTATTGCTATATTAAACTATTAATTAAATAGCTATTAGCTTGATTAAGTAATTAACATGTAGAAACTAATTAATTAAAACGCTAAAATTATGCTTAAAAACGCAAACAACTTTTACTTTTAAAATAAAAAGTTTAAAAACAAAGCAGTCGGTTTAAATTTATAAGATTATATTACACTAGATTTTAAAATAAAAATATTATAGCTAAAGCAACTAATTATGTTTAAAATTGAAAACTATTTAAAAGTAGCAACAATGTTAACATTAGTTACAAAATTTTTTTTAACTGTAAACTTGTTATAATTCAGGTGCACTACCAACTAAACTATTAATTAAAGTATGCTTTTTTTGATTTTATTTGCCCATATTACTATAATTTATCTAGGTGTGTTTTATATACTATTTTTTGCTTTTACAAACTTTAGTTTTATATAAAACCTATTATACGGAATATATATTATATTATACTTAACTTTAAAAGATTTTCTAAATATAACAATTTTAAAGCTTTTATTTAAAAGTTATTTATAATATACAACTATTATAGCTTTAAAACAACTAGTTTGCTTTATTTTTTTTATAAAACCTTTATATATAAATTATTTACGGAATAGCAATAAAACATTTTTAAATAATAACAAAAGCTAAAAACTGTTAAATCTTTTTAATATTAATATAATAAAATTAAAAAAAGTTTTTATTTAACTATTTTAATAGCAAAATGCTTAATTAACTGCTAAGCTTAACAAATTAAAAAAACAATTAAAACAAAAAAAGCAGTTTATATTAAATTTGTATAAACTACGTTTTAAAAAAGCATATAAAACAATTATAAAAAAAAAAAAGAAAAAGGTTTTAAAAATTAAAAAATTTAAAAATTTAAAAAACTTTAACAATTTAAACATTTTTTATTAAACCTTTTATTATACTACTTTTTTTAATTAATAGCTTAATTTTAATTATTATATTAAAAATAATTTTTTTAATTTAAAGCTATTTATATTATTATTTTTATTATTATTTTTATTTTTTAGTTAAAAAAAGCATTTTTAAAACTAAGCTAAACGTAAATTTTATTTACAACGTTATTAAAATAAGCATAATAATAAATTTAATAGCAATACAAACTTAAGCAAGCTATTTAAATTTAAGTATTTTTTACTTAAAATAAATTTTATTTATAACAAATAAGTTAAATAAATTTAAAAGCTAAACTTTATGTTTATTAGCTTAATATATAAGTTTTAATATTATTTTAAACGTATTTTGTATATATATAACAAAATAAACCAAGCTTATAAAAACTAATACTATAGCTTTATTTAAAGCTTAAATAATAAAAACTAGTATTAATATAAACATAATTAAAATATATTTTTTATATAAATTAAAACTTTTATTTATTAATTAACTTTTTTAAAAGCTAATATTAGCAGCAAATTAAAAACGGCTAAGCAGCTATTTAATTAAAACCTTAAAACTTTTAACTATTATTTTATTTAAATTAAAAACTAAAAAAGCAGGCAAACCAACTTTAAAAAAGCTATGTTATATTATTAAAAGCTTTTTATTACACTTTAAAATAAAATATTTAATTATTTTAACTTATTATTTATTAAAAAAATTAATATAATAAATGCAGCTATATAACATTAAAAAATAATAAAACTAATTAAAAAGAATTAAAACTAAGAAAATTTTAAGTAGTTTAAATCTTAAACTAACTTTAAATTAAATAAAAGCTTTTAACAATATTAATATTTAAATAAAAAAAATTATTATTATTAAAGCTAAAAATATATTAATATAATTAAAAAGTGTAATAGCTATTATATTAATAATAACTAAAAAAGTTTTAATTAAAATAATATAAGTAATAAGTATAAGCGCTATATTATAAAAAATTTTTTATTAAATAGTAATAGCTTTTATTTTTTAGTAAAACGTGCTTATAATAATAACAACTTGTATAAAAACTATAAGTTAACTATAAAAAATATAAAATGCTTTAATTATAACTAAATAAAGCATATAAGTTATAATTGCTTGCAATTTTAAAAAATTAAAAAGCAAAAAATTTAGAAAATTTAAACTATTTATAACTTAAATAAATACTGTTTTAAAAATAATAATAATGCTAATTATATTTAATTTAAGTTTTTATTAAAAAGTTATACAAATAATAGCTAAAAAAAAAAAACAAATAAGTTTAGTTTTTAAAAATATTAAGTTTAAGTTTAATTAATAGCTTTATATTTTAATTTTATAACGTTTTTATATTTTTTATAATGTTTACATTATATTTTTTAAAAAACTTTTTATTTA